>MU826380.1:739766-780632 GCA_029204205.1 Desmophyllum pertusum
TTTATTCCGGTTCCACTTGTAATAATAATAATAATAATAATAATAATAATAAAAAATTCAAATACCATGAATACTTCGGCCTACTGTAGAACTAGAGAAATACCTACGAAACTTTTCATTCAACAGACAGACGTGACACACACTCTCTGAATTTCTTGCACACTGAATTACAAGCATAGCTGCAGCTCTTGTACGATAAGCTACAGTGCATTGGTTTTGTTCGTTCTTCGCTTTGATTGGCATCGGTGGTTCCGATTTGTCCTTTGTCCCAACTGAATACCGACACCTCTTGCACAATTTATTTCCCAGAACTAACCAACCAAATCAAGATTTCATACTCCATTATACACTATTATTCTGGGATTACAAGTATGCCTCCTCGGGTTTTGGCAAACCCTGCGGGGGCAAATAGCAATTGACAATCGGAATCGGAAGAGTCTTACATGTAGATAAATGGAAAATCATTTTTGTAGATTTTCTAAAAAATAGCGTGCCTGGGATAGAGTATGGATTTTTGTTGTCTAATCTAGAATAAGCTTGCAAAATGCAACTGAACATGGTCTGGTATAGGTTAAGGGTTTCAGAGTCCCCAGCGGCACACCCCCACCCAAAAATGTATGGAGCGCCTCTCCCAGGAAAAAGTGAAGTTTGTAATAATTGATAAGCTTCTGTAAGCAGAAACTAATAAGTAATAGTTCATATAGGGGGAGTTTCTGTTAGACTTGATGAGCTGGCAGTAGTAGCAAGCTTTTAGCCAGAAGGGCATCCAGGTGTCCTGTGGACGCCCACTCCTGGGAGAAAATGATGAAAAATGCACCAAAGCTTTAACAAATTCATGGGAGGGCATGCCTCCAGGATGCCCACTTTTTCAAATTCTGGCTAAAAGGCTGAGTAGTAGTCTGATGTGTCAGTCTGAAGCCTCCTCGCCCCGACCCCCCCAAGGAGGACACTGACACTTCAGACCACTGGCAGTAGCTTTGTTTACGCACATTGACTTGTTATTCTCTTGCCATTAAATTTGTTAATTAGCCTTTGAATACAAATGTTTAATTATTGCACCCTGTATGTGAGCCACTTTGAGTTTTCACCACAGAGTGGCTGGGAGCAACGAGTTAGCAGCTGTTTTCACTGGATTATTTGAAGCTATGAAATACAGGCAGCTAATCCAATATGCTGTTTATCTTACTTTTTCGTTCTCTTGTAAATTGTTCATTATGTGACAAAGAATTTAAAAAAATACCTACAACATATTGTTTTCTTGTCTGGAACAGGTTGTCAAGACAGAAGAAAAGACATGAATACTGCCAAGAAGAATACAAGAAAGGCCTTGAAATGTACAGTGTGTGGAAAAAGATTTAAATTCCAGTCAGATCTAAAACAACACCTGATGATTCACAGTGGCGAGAAACCCTACAGATGTACTCAATGTGACAAACGCTTTGGCGTTTCACAGCATTTGAAAAAACACCTGTTGATTCACAGTGGTGAAAAACCCTACAGTTGTACTCAATGTGACAAATGCTTTAATAATCCATCAAATTTAAAAAGACACCTGATGAACTCACAGTGGTCAAAAACCCTACAAATGTACTCAATGTGATAAATCCTTTACCTGTTCATCAGATTTGAAAAGACACCTGATGGTTCACAACGGTGAAAACCCTACAGATGTACTCAATGTGACAAATGCTTTGGCTTTTCGCATCATTTGAAAACACACCTGTTTATTCATGATAACAGTGGCGAAAAACCCTACAGATGTACTCAATGTGACAAATGCTTTGGACTTTTACATTATTTGAAAAAACACCTGATGACTCACAGTGGTAAAAAACCCTACAGATGTACTCAATGTGACAGATGCTTTAATCGTTCATCAACTATGAAAGCACACCTGATGGTTCACAGTGGTGAAAAACCCCACAGATGTACTCAATGTGACAAATGCTTTAACCGTTCAGTGGATTTGAAAACACACCTGATGACTCACAGTGGGTGAGAAACGACCTAAAACCCTACAAATGTACTCAATGTGACAAATGCTTTACTTGTTCATCAAATTTGAAAAAACACCTGTTGATTCACAGTGGTAAAAAACCCTACAAATGTACTCAATGCGACAATGCTTCACCCAATCATTCCATCTAAAAACACACCTGTTGATTCACAGTGGTGAGAAACCCTACAGGTGCACTCAATGTGACAAAGGCTTTACCCGTTCATCGGATTTGAAAACACACCTGATAATTCACAGTGGTTTGAAGCCCTACAAATGTACTCAATGTGACAAATGTTTTTAATCATTCATCAAATTTGAAAAAAACACCTCATGATTCACAGTGGTGACAACCCCTACAAATGCACTCAATGTGACAAATGCTTTAACCAATCTGTAACTTTGAAAAGACACCTGATGACTCACACTGGTGAAAAACCCTACAGATGTACTCAATGTGACAAACGCTTTAATTATTCGTCACATTTGAAGACGCACCTGATGATTCACAGTGGTGAGAAACCCTACAGATGCACTCAATGTGATAAATGCTTTACTCGCAGAGTAAGTCTATTATATCATAACAGATTAATTCATGGTGATCCTCGCAAGTGTAGCCACTGCGGTAAAGGTTTCACAGATAACAGAGGTTTAAAGAGACACAAATGTAGGAAACGTTCCTCTACAATCGGAGATATTCACGTGTTTGGATGTGATTGTGCCGCAACTGTTGTGAAATTCTTTACCACATGTGTTAACATGGTATGCGGAAGGAATGATTTTTACTATAGTCCCCTGGTAACAGGGCGGCATTATATCTGTAAGGCTGTTATACATGTAAGACAGTTACTGTAAGTGTGTTTGTATCGCTGTTTATAATATACTCACCACAGGATATTGCGATTTTTTGACAATCTGTTTGGTTCCTTACTCAAGGCATATGAGGCAAATGTACCATTACTACCTTATTTGGGAAGCCAGCTAATTACGAGTTCATGTTTTTGAAAATAATAAATATCCCATTTGTCCCTCTGTTTGTTCCTTTGTTTTCCCCCCGGTAATTTAATTGCAATATCATACAAAACAAGTTTACAATCCTGTGGAAAGTAACAAGGTTTCATCAGTTTTGGAACTTTATGGTCAAAAATGAATATTATTGTGTGCAGGCCAGAAGGAAATATTATTTATAATGGAAACTGTGTTCCTTGAGAAAAATGTTTTATTTTATTATTATTATTATTTTTTTTTGACAACTCACAACACTACTTACACAAAACTATTAAATTATAAACTATAGACTACTTACAATACTTTTACTTACAATACTCTTACTTACAATACTTTTAAAGTGCCCAGTTACAATCAAATTGTTGATATTCATTTTTTTACATTTTTTTACATGTGTACAAGATGACTTTCTTACTCATCTTACCAAATTTCAATCCATTACGAATATTAGAAGTCTATTTTTTGGACTTTTATTGCCAGGAATTTACGGCCACCATTACTTGATCTTGTTCCGAGGCCTGGTTGCGAATTAGAGAAAATGACATCAAAGGCTCAAAAATACCTCACAGGTTAAAATTATAATAATAATAAATATAGAAAATCGCATTAAGAGCAACAAAAACTTTGGACTTGTTCTTCATGCATTTTTCTATACTTATTGTTATTATACAATAATTGTATTGAAATTATTTCAACCCGTCTCATTTTCTATAATTCGCAACGCAAGCCTTGGAACAAGTTTAACTCCTCGGCCACAGCTTTGTAAATAGCCAACTGGTCAGCCTCCCAACAGTTGGGATTCTTAAGTTCCACACCTTTAGAGAGCGAAATGCAAATTTGTAGTCTTGCAGGTGTGGCACGTTGTTGAGTCAAGCGTCCTGCAAACTAAACATGCTTCAAAATCTCATGAAACCAAAATATATCATTAAAAAAAATAAGATGACTTGCTAATGTTTAACAGAGCATTCTTAGAAAAAATGAAACAAATTTTATCAGTAACGGTCGTACAAAAAGCACAGGTTCTTTGTCAGCTGTTTACGCTTTTGATGGTTGATTGACAACTTGGTGTGGGAATGGCCAGGCCCAGGCCCCTTTTATACCGGAACTTCTTGTTAACAAGTTATGTTCTATTTACAATATTTGTTTGTTCATTTACAGTGTCCACAATTAGTACAGTAGTACTAAATCCTCTGACACTTAATTAAAGTTGTTTATTTATTTATTATTATTAGTTAGATTTTAGAGAAATTTTGAAGTGGTTTATACATGTAACTTTCAAGATTTTCTTACTTAAATGTATGATGTTGCACTTTTGACACTTTGCAAACTGTTTTTTAAATTTAATTGTGTAAATCCTTTCAATAATCAACCAACGGTTGCGTGTTATGATCCCATCCAATCTCTTAGCGGACATTCCAGGAAAACAAAGAAGTTAAGGTGGCTCGTTATAGTTTTATAACTGCGCGCACTGGTGGCAGAAGGTTTTAAAGTAATCTGTGCACGCTCCAAAGATTTTCCAACAAAATGTTAGTCAAAACCATTTTCATAAGATAGGAAAGTTTTGAAAACTTTCACCGAAGCAAACAGGATGAAATATGAAAAATTTGCACTTCTTTAGATGCTTTGTTGCCATGGTAACGGCCTCTACTTCACGAGGAATAATGGATAAATATTTGGAAGTACGCTTCTCGGAACAGATAATGTCCGCGGACAAATATCCGTGCATATTTTCGCGCCAAATGGCGGCTATTGTTTATATATACAATGAAACGCCCTCGAGAAGCCTCTGTCCGCTAACGCTCTGCAGGAAAACCCCTGGGAACGAAGTTGGAGCTCTCTTTCAAAGTTGCACTCCCTACCCCCCTCAGTATCACGACAACACTTGATCGGTTTTGCAGTGTGCTGGCTTGGGTTCTCTTTACTGCTTTGTTTTGCTACTTTTCGCCTGGTTTTGTCTGGATATAAGGTAAGTAATCAAACCCATAACACTTTAAATTTGTTATCACAGTGTATAGAAGATGTTTATATTGCAGTTGAATGTGGAATTCAGTCGCACACCGTGATTTCATCTATCGATGTTTATGGGCTTATTGTACTTTGCGAAACGAAACGAAACGAAACGAAACGAATTGAAAAATCTGTACTTTACGAATTGAAAAATCTGTACTTCTTCTCAAATCTTAGGCTGTTCACAGCCTCTCTATTTTCTCAACGCAAACCTGGAAGAAAGAAACGCGAGAGAAACCAACCTCGCGCCCCCCACCCCCTCGCTTTTCGCTTTCGCGCTGGCGTCCAGTTCTCTGGCGATTCTCTTTTGCGTGTTCAACGATGGAAGACAAATACAAAAAAATAAAGTCTACTATACGGAAATCTTCGACAATCTTGGGAAATTTTCATGCTCGGTGTATTAATCAATTCAACAATGAGAACGGGGAGGGGCCATAGGAACGATACTAGGATAAAACGATTGCCAATTATAATAATTTCAAAAATCTCAGCCATAAAATAATATTTTTAAATTAATAACATGCATGGGAACAAAAAGCTTCGGTGAGTGTGTTTGTGTGAGTGTTTGTTTGTGGGGTGAGGGGTGGTGGAGGTGGGGGTGGGGGGTCAGGGGGTAGCTTTTCGAATCGAAATCCTTGTATTTTACTGAACGATATATAACATGAAAAAACAAATTGTGATCGTATGTTACTCCTATGTATTCGTATGTTACTTGTATGTTAAAAAAATGTGGTCGTATGTTTACTCGTATGTATTCGTATGTTACTTGTATGTTACTCGTATGTATCTGTATGTACCCGTATGTCACTCGTATGTATCCGTATGTACTCGTATGTATCCGTATGTTAGTCGTATGTTACTCGTATGTTACTCGTAGTACTCGTGTGGTGTTATAGTCATGATCCTCTCAAGTGCCATTTCCGGAATTTTGACATCATTTCTGAGAGATCTTTATTCTTTTCACAAACATTTTTGGTGCTTTTCTTTACTTTTGTTACACTCAGATCGCTAAAAAGTACTAAAGATTAGCTAAGATTAGCAAATTTTCTCTTGTTTTCAGACTTTCATAATAAATCGGGAGAATCTGGAAAAAATCGGGAGGGTTGGAATCTCTGCGAGAGGCAAATAACGAAGTTGAACGAAGAACTGGTAAAGTGAAGGCTCGGAGAACCTCTCGCCAACAAACGATTTTTATTATTTATTTCCTTTTATATTTCAGGGATTTCTCATTTCGCAAAGTACAGATTCTCAATTCGCAAAGTACAGATTCTCAATTCGCAAAGTACAGATTTCTCAATTCGCAAAGTACAGATTTTCAATTCGCAAAGTACAGATTTCTCAATTCGCAAAGTGCAGATTTTTCAATTCGCAAAGTACAGATTCTCAATTCGCAAAGTACAGATTTCTCAATTCGCAAAGTGCAGATTCGCAAAGTACAAATTCGCAAAGTACAATAAGCCATGTTTATGCTGGTTAATGCGAAGTCTTGCGAACGCTTTGTACAGACAGTTGATTCAGTATGTTCGGTTGACTTCTTTAGTTATCACTGCTTTCTTGTCGAGTTCGCACTTAGGTTATTTTCTTAGATACAAAGGTGCTTTTGAATTCGATTAATGAAGCTTTTATGTTCATAACTTCCCTTTATTTGTAGAAAGACATGGTGGGACTTCAACCTCGTTCCCAGGGTCTCTCTTCTTCCCGCCAAAAGCGACAGAAAAGAGACCCCTGGCTCAGGCTGGTCACGTGTCTCCCAGAATCTGGGAGATTACAAATAAATGATTCGAGAGAGGGCAGTGCCGTAGTAAACACTTTGGCGGTTCCAAGATAAAAATTAATTTTGTTTTAGAAATAAATTAATTGTCCACTAGTACAGTATGTTAAAAGGCTGTTCGCCACTGTACAGTACTGTTGAAGATATATACACCTTATTCGATGGTTTAACATATAATACGCGCGGATATTTTGCGACTTGCGTAGTTAAACCGTCGAATAAGGGATTTATTATTCTACTGCAAAATTTCCCGACTATTATACTATTTTTCCGTATTCACTCTGGTCAATACCGTGGCATATTTTGCGTGTTCTCATGACCTTGTATGGTGAAATGACGTAATAGTGGAATAATTATGGAGCGTAGATTGGTGGACCATTGAGACAAGATAAACTAAAATTCACACATCTATTGTGCAGGCCATGCGAACGACGACTACTTTAATTTTGAAGAATTCAACGATCAGCGAAAGCCAGAGTTTGGTGTTTTATAGAAATATCGCCATCTGTGGCGAAGGGTCCAAAGCAGCCATCGCGGACTTTATATAGTTTTGAATCGAGGACAGGGAAGTGGGTAAATAAAATCTTTATAGTTTTTATTTATTAGGTTACAATGTTTTGCTCAATTCTTTTTTCTGTTCATTTGACGGTCTTGTGTATTTCATCGCTACCTTTGGCGTTGTGAAAATGATAAAAGTTGACAAAATGAGCCGATCAGAACATTGTGGCCGGTATGAATCTTTTCTGTCGCTTTTGGCGGGAAGAAGAGAGACCCTGGGAACGAGGTTGGGTGGGACTCTCGCAGGCTATATTATCATTGGTGCATTCTTTAGGTCTCTGGTCCAATACTATGACCCTCGTACACTTTGAAGTAGTGTTTCTAGATCTATTGACCTAGTGTCATAGCATGTTCAGGCCTCAAGAAGGGGGGGGGGGGGTTATTATTTCAAATCATAACTGTTTTCGAGAAAATTCACATTAATTTTTCAAACTTTACTATTAAATCACTAACAAAAACAGAACAAGAAATGGGTTATGTATCACCATTTTACAAATGCGATGTCGTTTGTACCCTAACTCAACAACAGTTCTGGAAATTAAAGACCATGTTTCAATACAAAGTGATTGAAACAACAGAAAATATTGCTGAAAAGTAATTTACATCAGCCTGACGGAAAGGGGGGGGGGGGCTTATTACAAAATCTGACTTCCAAAGGGGGGCGTATTAGAGAGGGGGGCTTAATAGAGAGGGGGGAGGGCTAAATAGAGCTTTTACAGTATACTATAGGTAGGTAAAGTAAAGCTGTTAGGGGCCAAACTGGCACACACTGCAGGAAGCTTATCCCAGTTTCTGTAGCTTGAAGCCAACTAGGAGTATTGCTACTCCCCCTGGGTGGGATGCTAGTCCAATGCCAGGTTACCCCCTTAGCATTTTGTCGCTGGTACCCATTTATACTCCTCAGTAGAGAGAGGTACTGTGAGAGTAAATTGCCCAAGAACACAACACCTTGGCTCCTCATGGGATCAACAAACACTTCTCTTTTAATTAATTAATTTATTCCTGCATCCTCCGTTACCCCTGGGTGGACTCCCTTAAGAAAGGGACGGGGATGCTCGTCGGAAATTTTGAATTAAAGGAGACCAATCTTGGCGTGGCTTAAGCTTTATTTGACCCCTTAGAGATACCATTCTAAAAAAAAGACAGACAAACAAAAGTTATAGTGACTTTAATTACCGTAAAACTCCATGTATAAGCCGCACTCCCAATTTGGAAGCTCAATTTTGGGAAAAAAAGATGAGACAAGTTGCATTTGGTAAACAAACAAGTACAGTTTTCAGAACAATAAATGATGCGGTTTGTTACAAACTTTCACATTTATTAACTCTTTATACGGTGAAATCTTACTTGTCATACCTTGTACGCTCGAGATCACCGTGTCTTGAACTTAAAATGCTCTTACTCCAAAAAAAAAAAAAAAAAAATGCTCTTTTGTTTTGATTTTTTCTTCATTGTTGCTGCAAAACACGTTCAAATGAAATGTATGAAGCGATAGCTTGGTAACCAAGCATTTACAAGTAGAGAGAAGTCTTGGGAACCCAAGGGCATTTGCACAATGACATAAACAAATCCCCCTACCCAAAAGCAATATTTTTCCACAAAAAAGCTAACATTGCACCTACCCCCGGGAATACATGTAATAGTTGAAACAGCAACAGAAGAAGCTTAAAACAATATCAATACCTTGTCACGCTTGCCTGCTCCGTCGCCATTTTGGAATGTATCGACAAAAGGCACTTGTTCCCAGGATCTTTCTATTTTCAAGATGGCGGTGGTGTAACAAATCCTGTGGGTCTATACCCGGGGGTAATGTCAGTTAAGTGCAAAAGTGATCTAATCCCCATATCCCGGGCTAAAAATTGTCAACAAAAGTCAACAAATCCCGCACAATGCCTGCGTATGTCCCTGGGTTCACCCCCCGGGATGGCCACTGATAAGTGCATAAAGGTCTTATTTATGGGCGCTGTTTGCAAATTTATTATTTAGCAGAAAATGAGTGCTTTTTATCATTATTTAAATGGTTATATGATATAATGAATTTGGAGTCGCTGACAGTGGTTGTTATTTGGTTATATCATATAGCCAAACATGCCAGGGCCGTAGCTAGTGGGGGGCAACTGCCCCCCCCCCCCCCCCCCCAAGAATGGGTGATGCTTTCTGAAAAACGAAAACTGCGTATGTTTTTTTCGTGTTCAAACAGCCGCCTCATGCCGAGGGTCTTTCAAAAACGAGATTGAACATTTCAAAGGCTTGGTACTCTCCCCAGATGTCGCTCGGCATATTAAATCAAGATGGTGCGAGAACTTCTTACTTCTTAGGTAACTAAGTAAGTAGTTATATTTCGACTGTCCGGTACCATACTAACTTGAACATTTACGATCGATTGAGAAATATTTTTTTAAACGGAAATCCAACTGGAGACAACTTACACACGAAATAGACTAATCTGGTTAGTACGATACCCGGGGGGGGGGGGGGGGGGTACTGAAAAAAGTTTTATACGGGAGGCTCCGCCCAGAGGTCCAACCCCTTACCCTTTTATATACCATTTTTGACAGAAAAGGTACCCTTTCATATAGCTTCCATGGAAAATGGTACCCCTTTCATATACCTTCCATAGAAATTATTAAAATGGTACCCCTTTCACATACCTACAGTAGAAACACTGCATCCCTTTTCTATACCCTTGGAATCAACTTAATGAACAATATATATCCCCAGAAGGAAGTGGAAGGAAGCTGTCTTACGATGGCTAAGAACTTCAAACCTGCAGTCTACCTCATACCTAAATGACAGTTTTCCCTACCCTTTTCTACACTCCAACTCGTGAAATCCCTACCCTTTTCTATACTCCAACTCGTGAAATCCCTACCCTTTTCTATACTCCAACTCGTGAAATCCCTACCCTTTCATATACCTCCAGTCTGAAAAGGTACCCCTTTTGGGCGGAGCCTCCCCGTATAGTCCATTATAGGGAGTACCCCCCCCCCCCCCCGTACGATACATCAATGTTGTAAAATGTTTTAGTGCACTAAGGCCGATATAAGGTAAGTATGAAGTTAACAAAACCTCTGAAATATTGCTGTAAGCACTAAAAATACCTGTCATTTTACACTTGATCGAGATTGATTTTTTGACAAAATAACTCATGGAGAATGCTGAAAATAGCATTTCCGAACCTCTAGATTTCAAAATTTTCTGAGGGGGCATGCCCCCAGACCCCCCTAGCGGCTCGCGCCTTCGGCACTCGCTTCATTGCCCCCCCATCCAAAAAATTCTAGCTACAGCTCTGCATGCCAAAATGGTTATGTCAAATAATTAAAATTTCTTAACAGGGATAAATTTGGGTTGTTTGATATAACCATCCGTTATCAACGTTAGCTTATTTGGTTATTTAAAATAACCAATTGAAAATGATATTCCCAAAATGGTTTATTTCAAATAACCAATTTACTGCCATTGTCCAAAAAATGGTTATTTCAAAATTTACAACCAATTTACTGCCATTTGCCCAAAAAATGGTTTATTTCAAATAACCAAATTATCGGGCATATACTAAAATCAGGAACACTGGAATACCGGAACAACGGAACACACCGGAACACTCCATCCAGCTTTTCCATACCCCTCCCGATAAATCAAACTGGAGCCTGCCAATTCAACCATGCAGTTGCACTAGACAGCTATAACTACCTAAATTATTACATATAGGTTTGCAGCCAATAATTTTGATTGTGGGGTTTTGAAAAAAAAAACACTGACCCCCGTTAAACGGTTAATGCATTTCACAAGATCAGTAAGCATTAAATTTAAAATGTGGTAACTGATGGAAAGCAGTAATAAATGTAAGGATGGTAAATTCGTACTGTAGGAGGTAACTCCATTCAGTTTGTCACAAGCGTGGGACAAAGAAAAAAACATTCTGAGTCCCTGATGGGATTCGTACCCATGACCATCCGTACACCGGTCGGATGCTCTAACCACTGAGCTATGGAGTATCTAATGTGGTGAGCGATCATATACTAGGTTCATATGTGATTCCCCGACGGAATGGAAAGTAATTCAGCAGTCACATACATTATTCATTTGATTTTCATGAATTACATGTATAATCAAATCACAAAACCATAGATACATGAAAATAACGTATATCAACATGGAACTACATGTAACAACAACTTTGAATTTGTCACACCATACCCTGCACTGCTACGCATTTGGTGCTTGTTCAGGGTGTGCGCTTAATATGGTTTCAGCTTAATACAGGTTTTTGCTGTACAGGCAGCTAATCAAATTATGTTGTTTCTCTTGCTTTTTATTTGTTTGTAAATATTTATTTGTTATTTGTAAAAAAGAATGAAAAAAAAAAAGACCTACAATGTGTTGTTTTCTTGTCTGGAAAAGGTTGTCAAGGCAGAAGAAGAGACATGAATACTACCAAGAAGAATACAAGAAAGGCCTTGAAATGTACAGTGTGTGGACAAATATTTAACTTCCAGTCACTTCTAAAACAACACCTGATGATTCACAGTGACAGTAGTGAAAAACCCTACAGTTGTACTCAATGTGACAAATGCTTTAATCGTTCATCTAGTTTGAAGAGACACCTGATGATTCACAGTGGTGTGAAACCCTACAGATGTACTCAATGTGACAAACGCTTTAATATTTTGTCAAATTTGAAAACACACCTGATGACTCACAGTGGCGAAAAAACCCTACAGATGTACTCAATGTGACAAAATGCTTTAAACAACAACAATGTTTGCATCAACACCTAAAGATTCACCAGTGTTGAGAAACCATACAAATGTACTCAATGTGACAGATGCTTTAATCGTTCATCAAATTTGAAAACACACCTGATGACTCACAGTGGTGAAAAACCCTACAGATGTACTCAATGTGACAAATGCTTTAATATTTCGTCATATTTGAAAAGACACCTGGTGACTCACAGTGTTTCAGAAACCCTACAGATGTACTCAATGCGACAGATGCTTTGATCGTTCATCAAATTTGAAGAGACACCTGACAATTCACAGTAGTGAAAAACCCTACAGATGTACTCAATGTGACAAATGCTTTAACCAATCATCGGACTTTGAAAGCACACCTGATGACTCACAGTGGTGAAAAACCGTACAGATGTACTCAATCTGACAAAGGCTTTGATTGTTCATCAAATTTCAAGAAACACCTGACGATTCACAGTAGTGAAAAACCCTACAAATGTACTCAATGTGACAAATGCTTTAAACAACAACAAGGTTTGCATCAACACCTGTTGATTCACAGTGGCGAGAAACCATACAAATGTACTCAATGTGACAAATGCTTTAACCAATCATCAAATTTGAAAACACACCTGATGATTCACAGTGGTGAAAAACCCTACAGATGTACTCAATGCGACAAATGCTTCACCCAATCATTCCATTTAAAAACACACCTGTTGATTCACAGTGGTGAGAAACCCTACAGATGTACTCAATGTAATAAATGCTTTAACCAATCATCAACTTTGAAAAAACATCTAATGATTCACAGTGGTGAGAAATCCTACAGATGTACTCAGTGTGACAAATGCTTTGATTGTTTTCATCAAATTTGAAAAGACACCTGACGATTCACAGTAGTGAAAACCCTACAAATGTACTCAATGTGACAAATGCTTTGACCAATC
This sequence comes from Desmophyllum pertusum, assembly GCA_029204205.1. Classification (NCBI taxonomy): domain Eukaryota; kingdom Metazoa; phylum Cnidaria; class Anthozoa; order Scleractinia; family Caryophylliidae; genus Desmophyllum; species Desmophyllum pertusum. Next base: position 752,793 of record MU826380.1, read on the forward strand.
ATCAACCTTGAAAGCACACCTGATGGACTCACCGTGGTGAAAAACCGTACAGATGTACTCAATGTGACAAAGGATTTTATCGTTCATCACATTTGAAGAGACACCTGACGATTCACAGTGGTCAAAAACCCTACAAATGTACTCAATGTGATAAATGCTTTAATTGTTCATCAAATTTGAAAAAACACCTGTTGACTCACAGTGGTGAAAAACCCTACAGATGTAATCAATGTGACAAATGCTTTAATTGTTCATCAGATTGAAAACACACGTGCTGATTCACAATGGCGAAAAACCCTACAGATGTACTCAATGTGACAAATGCTTTAAATCGTTTCATCAACTTTGAAAAGACACCTGTTGATTCACAGTGGTGAAAAACCCTACAGATGTACTCAATGTGACAAATGCTTTAATGATTCATCAACTTTGAAAAGACACCTGTTGATTCACAGTGGTGAAAAACCCTACAGATGTACTCAATGTGACAAATGCTTTAATCATTCATCAACTTTGAAAACACACCTGTTGATTCACAGTGGTGAGAAACCCTACAGATGTACTCAATGTGACAAATGCTTTAATCGTTCATCAAATTTGAAAACACACCTGATTATTCACAGTGGCGAGAAGTCCTTCAGATGTACTCAATGTGGACAAATGCTTTGGCCTATTACATCATTTGAAAAAACAACCTGTTGATTCACAGTGGTGAGAAACCCTACAGATGTACTCAATGTGACAAATGCTTCACCTGTTCATCACAGTTAAAAACACACCTGATGATTCACAGTGGTGAAAAAAACCCTTCAGATGTAGTCAATGTGACAAATGTTTTACTCGCAGAGTAAGTCTGTTATATCATAACAGATCAATTCATGATGATTTTCCTCACAAGTGCAGCTACTGCAGTAAAGGCTTCAAAGATGACAGAGGTTTAAAGAGACACAAATGCAGGAAAACGTTCCTTTTCAGACGGAGAAATTCACGTGTTGGATGTGATTGTGCCACAACTGTTGTGAAATTATTTACCACATGTGTTAACATGGTATGCGGAAGGAGAGATTTTTTTTTTTCCATACTCCAGACAGCAGTGTGGTATTATTTCTATTTTAGTTCTGGAGCTCACTGGTCAGTAAAGGAATTAATGTGATAGAAATATTACAGGCTGAGAAGTAGTGTTTCATTAGATTACAGGGCCGGGTTGTTCAAAGGACGATTAAGCTAATCCAGGATTAGCGCGAATATTGTTTTCAGTTTTGTAACTTTTGATGGAGGTTTTCCGTTTATATTATTTGTCTTTCTGTTTTGACTTTGACTAATCTCAAACTTTACTAAACATTAGCAGAGAAAAACACTTTTATACAAGAGAAATTCAAAGCTTGATTAACTTTTAATCCTGGATTAGCGTTAATCGGCTTTCGAACAACCGGGCCCAGAGTTATAAACTAGGAAGTGGAAAAACCTGTTAGATGGTGCGTATATTTTGGGGGGCTGAGGTTAAAGATGGGGAAAGAGGCGAGACTTTTTCCGACCTGGACATATTAGTTTAAAAAATTAAATCGTAGCTTGTACGTAGATTTTAAGTATGGTTTGCTATCCTTAAAGGGGCACTTCACGGGGATTTTGCTGCTGCTTTTGGTCAAAACGGCGCTAACATTATGACTCTAACTTTTGCTCTACGTGAAATTCGCCTAGAACATCAAGACGAAGATATCAAGTGAATTGTTGAAGGGAGAGCTAACCGTTGTTAGTTTTTGGCAATTTTTCCAAGACGCAATGGCAGAGTTTGAAAAAGTCTGCCCGACTTTTTCAAATTGAGATGAAAAAGCTCCTATGGGTAACTCGTGACAGCACTCCTTTTATAGCTTCAATATACTAGTATAGTAATTTTTAACAAACTGGACCATTATTTTTAGGTTTCCATTGATGTAAATATGTCTTGCCTTTTGAATTTTGACGTGATGTTCATGATACTATTATATATTTCTAGACATTTTGTTTATTGCTCATTGTGTACCATAAAGACCTGAAAGCAGCGATAGTAGTTCATGGTTGTAAGTAAATCTGTGAAGTAGCGACCCTCGAAAATATACCAACCTCAAACGTAATTTTCTTTTTTTTAGGGAAACATTGGAAATAACAGATACAACAAGCCTTGTTCCTTATTCCAAGGACAATACATTACTCTGTTCTGTTGTAAATGTTTTTCAACAGGTTTTATCTTCAGTTTCATCTCTATATGTAAGACAATGATTGATTCCTTGGACGTTTTAGTTAAAAATATATATATTTACTTGGATCGGTCCCATATGACACATATGTTAGCCTTCCAAAGCAACTATCCTCTGGACGTAGCGATAAGAAAAGGCTACTGATGCCAAAAGTAACGAGGGTCATCACTTTCGGAACGTGATGGTCATCAAAGATAAATTGTTTTCAGGTAAGATGGAAAGATGATTTTGAATGAAAACTGTGCCTAGAGAAATTTGAAGTGGTTCATAACTATGGAGATTTTCATACTTCTGATGTTGCATTGTGTTTAACTGTTTAAATTTAATTGTATAAATCGAGATCAGTTTTGATTTTGGATCAATATAAAACCTTGTTAAAGGAATGAATGTGTTTCAATAACATGCGAACTCTGACGTTCAAAACTCAGCCGAGGGTTGAGCCGTCAAATATCTTAGCGAGCGTCTTAGGAAACAAAGACGTTTACTTCAATGGGTACAAAGTTCATGTCCGTGGGTTGTGATTGGTCCATTTTGTTAGTTTCTGTTTTCTCAAGGTCCGTTGGTTGTCGTCATTATTATGATTGACAGCAGTGTAAAACGCATATCATTGGTTGGGTTTTGAACTTTCGAGTTCGTTTGTTATTGAAAGGCGCAGTAAAGCGTTCTGTTACTGTTGTTAAATGATTGACTGACATAATAGTATGTTGACGTAATTTTGTAAGTTGTTTGTAAGTTGTGTTATTTGACAAAAAGAATAAAAACAAAGAATAGAAACTATTTGAAACTATCTCTGAAGTTTTGCGTGCTGTGAAGGTAGAGGAAGGAAGGCTAAGGAACTTGACTTATTGACTTATTCCATTTCGCTCCGACCGGAGCACGGTTTTGTGCTGTCCTTTTCACTTGATCCCATGACATAGCCAAGTCCTCGTATTCTTGTTGGATAGTCCTCCAACATAACTTCTTCGGTCTGCCATTCCTCCTGGTTCCTTGAGGGTTCCACTCAAGGGACAGGCGGGTGTTGTTAGTGGCAGATTTTCTCAAAGTGTGGCCGATCCATCTCCATTTCCTTCTCCGGATGGTAACTTTAATCCTCTCCTGCTTGGTATGCTGCCACAACTCCTCATTTGAGATCTTCCTCGGCCACCACACCCCAGGATGTACCGGAGTCTGCGGTTAGTGAAGGCCTGGAGTTGGGCTACGATCTTCTTTGTCAGTCTCCAAGTCTCGGATCCGTACACTGAAGAAAGATTTCACGTTCGAATTAAAGATCCTTATCTTTGTCCACAGAGAGATGAACTTTGATGTGGTGGTGGTATTAGACTGCCGAGGTATGTGAAGGCGGTGCCCCGCTCCAGGACCTCTCCTACACAAATAATGTTACCAGTGTTCGCCGGAGACCGAATCCTCATCTCCTTGGTTTTGGAAGAATTTACCTTGAGCCCCGGTGGGGAAGGGGGGGGGGGTACCCCCTATAATGGACTATACGGGGAGGCTCCGCCCGAAAGGGGTCCTTTTTTAGGCTCGAGGTATGTGAAAGTGTAGGGATTTCACGAGTTGAAGTATATGAAAGGGTAGGGATTTCACGAGTAAATGATATTATTGTTTGGTTAACATCTCTACTGGTAATGCTTGATGATCTCTGGTGATATATATTGTTCATTAAGTTCATTACAAGGGTATAGAAAAGGGATGCAGTGCTTCTACTGTAGGTATGTGAAAGGGGTACCATTTTAATAATTTCTATGGAAGGTATATGAAAGGGGTACCATTTTCTATGGAAGGTATATGAAAGGGGTACCTTTTCTGTGAAAAATGGTATATGAAAGGGTAAGGGGTTGGACTTCTGGGCGGAGTCTCCCCGTATAAAACTTTTTTGAGTACCCCCCCCCCCTCCCCCGGGCCTTGAGCCCAACCCTGGCAGCCTGCTCTTTTGCAGTGCCTCCAGTCTAAGGAACAAGGGAGGTTAAAATTGTACGACGAGTCGGGAAGCAGAAAAAAGTGTGAATATGCTCGGCAACTTTTGGGCAACTTTTCCGATTTCGAGCAACTTTTTTTATTTGGAGCAACTTTTTTTATTTCGAGCAACTTTTTTCTTTTGAGCAACTTCTCATTCTTTTACATATTAAAACAAATTAATAAACAGACCTGGGCCATAATACACTTTGCAACAGCATGCAGTAGAGCTGTAGAGGCGTAGAGAACATAGGGAGACAAAGGGAGTAGGGGTTTGTGGGACAGTGGTCTACCTGTGGTTATTTGAGAAGCCGATTCATGATCATGTGGTCAGCGGAATGAGCAGATAATTTTTTAATTTTTTAAATTTTTAAATAGGTACTAGTGAGCAGCACACATTTTTTTTTTTAATCTGCACGTATTTCTTGTGGGTGTTTTGTTGTTCACACCCTAAATGGAACGTGATTTGTACTGTAAAGTTTAGGTATAAAATAAGTTCCCCTAACTATCTTGTATAATCCCTGACGAAGTGTGTAGTAATCACACGAAACCGGTCGGATAATAAAACAAGTTAACAAGATTCGTTGCTGTGTGCTGCTCACTAGTACCTATTTAAAAAATAGCATCTTATTATCATAAATATGAAAAAAAAACATTGTAGCAACCTGAAGATTTTTTGAGCAACTTTTGAACAACTTTTTGATTTTGGAGCAACTTTTGAGCATCTTTTAGGTTTTTGGAGCAACTTTTGAGCAACTTTCTGGGATATTTTGAGCATCTTTTTAAACATTTTGGAGCATATTATGGACAGCCTTACTGGACATGACTGGACCTTGTAGGAAAAGCCCTGGAAACGAAGTTATGGCTCTCTGTCAAAATTGCACTCCCCACCCCACTCATGCTCAGTTTAATAGTTATCACAACAGCACCTGATCGGTTATGCAGTGTGCTGAGGTTTCTCTTGGTGATTCTGTTTTACTGCTTTGTTTTGCTACTTTCGCCTGTTTTGTTCTGCAATAAGGTAAGTATTCAAACCCATAACACTTTTAATTTGTCATCACAGTATTCAGAAGATGTTTATATTGCAGCTGAATGTGGAATTCAGTCACATACCCGCTCGTTCGTGAACATGTTGATTTCATCTATCGATGTTTATGCGAACGCTTTGTACAGTTGATTCACTACGTTCGGTTTACGTCTTTAGTTATCACTACTTTCTTGCCGAGTTCGCACTTAGGTTATTTTCCTAGATACGAAGGGGCTTTTGAATTCGATTAATAGAGCTTTTATGTGTTCTTCATAACTTCCCTTTATTAGGGCCTGTTTGCATGTAGGGCCAGGGAGGGTCTCCAAGGCGGGCTAAAACCATTCTCGTCCCCAGAGGCCACGATCCTTTTGGTCAGCACCAAGAATCGAGACCTCTGGCCGGAACCAATTTGTTGAGCATGCGCAGAGTAACCGGAAGTCCGCGAATCGCGGACTACCGTCAAATCTGACAAATCTGATTGGCTGAGAATATAGAACGAGTACTCTGCGCATGTTCAACAAATTGGTTCCGGCCAGAGGTCTCGATTCTTGGTGCTGACCAAAAGGATCGTGGCCTCTGGGGACGAGAATGGGCTAAAACATAGCCCGCCTTTACATGGGCGGTCTATTAGGGTGGGCTATCATGTAGGCGAGCTATCTTTTTTTGGCGGGCTCTTGTTTTGGCGGGCTCATGTTTTGGCGGACTTTTTTTATTGCAACGGCGCGATTTATTAAGCTCTACTAACAAACATGGCAGCAAGAAGAAAGGCTACAGCGGCGAGTTAATTTGCTGTTTTTATCGCTTGTTCCGCTATTTTTGTCAAGTCAACAGAGATAGCCCGCCTAGGAGGGTGACCCTGGCAAGCAGACAGGGTGACCCGGGTAGGCGGGTGACCCTGTCTGTCATATAAACACTTCAGTGTGCTTTGTAAAGAAATGTATGACAAGTTGGCCCTCCCAGGGTAGCCCGGCTAGGAGGGTGACCGGGGTCACCCTCCCTCCATGTAAACAGGCCCTTAGAAAGACATGGTGGGACTCTTGGATTCAGGATAGCGAATGGACTTTCTTGTCCCACGGTGTCTAATCGAACATTCTGTAATCAAACTTAATGGAACACCAATCGTTCGATTGGGTTCAGTAATTGAATATAATCAAACTCACAACAAAAGCTTGTCAACTGAACACAGTCCAATGGTCGATTACCTAACGGTTGGCAATCAAACTCAATCAAACCATAATCAAAATAATGTTCAATTACCTGCTTACATTGACATCCTTAATAAGCTTATATTTGGGGCGTTTTCTGTTTACTCCATTTTAATATTAAAAATATTAATGAAAAAGTTGATTATTCCTGCAAATCTGAACAAAATTGAACTTGATTCAGATCGATTGGTTTGATTATGTTTGATTACTGAATTCAATCGAACACCATTCATTTGAGTAATTTGATTGTTTTTCAGTTTGATTTTGTTTGATTATATACTCTGGGTCTTGTACATGAACAATTTAATAGACATCAGGGGCATAGCCAGCCCTTTTTTCCCTTTAAGCCCGAGATTATCATGATCGGGGGGGGGGGGCTCTAAAGCGAGCGCCGAAGGCTCGAGCCTCTAGGGGGGTCTGGGGGCATGCTTCCTGCAGTATGACTTTCAGACAACATTTGGCAAATCTTCAGGAATCTTCGTAAAATGGTTATAAATCATTAATAAATTTGGTCTAATTCAAAATATAAAATTGGTATTTACTTGGACACGTGCTATACCACGCCCAATTGTTGGTATAAAATTTTCATTCCAAATTTATGGGAATTTTTTTAATATTGGAAAGACAAATAAAGTGACATTTTTTCCATCAACCGATACTTTTCTAGAATTTAGGGCATGGTCAATCACATGACCTCTTAAAGTTGAATTCCTCGCAGCAAAGTTTTGTTTTCTTTCTTAATAAACAGTTAAAAGCAAAATTTAGAGAAAAATAATATTATCAAAACATCAGCAACAAGAGCCACGCCCTATTGTAGGGGAGAAGTCCTTTTATTTTCTTAAAGATCGTTGAGCGAATAAATCTTTTGTTGCAATAATTACATCAAAAGCGCACAAAAAGAGGATAGTTATTTTGTCGAGTTAGTTATTTAGTTGCTATGGAAACCGTAAGTGCGCGCTTCAAATTTTTCGTAATCAGTTGACTTGCTTGTCACCACTAACAATAATCAAGTCATTTGGAGGATTAGGTATGCATCCATTTGGCTTAAGTTCTCCCCCACAACCATAACAAACTCTCACAGTGTGATGTAGATATTGGAGCAGCCCCATCACAAACGATCCAAATCCACTGTACGGAAAAAGATGGCGGCTGTACATTTTACCACAATACCTTGGAAACCTAACACAGCCAATAAGGCACATGAATGCCATATTTTTGCAAAATTTGTCCCTGTACTAACAACATTGTGTATGCTAGGTTGTGTGCATTTTTATGAGCGTTTTTAGGGTTTTTGTACGCTAAGAATTATGGGTAAATGTACCAGTCGGACGACCTGGTACCCACGACCTATTTACCCATAACCCATGACCATTAGCTACTCCCTCTTTGAATACAAAATTAATGTTAAACATTACACCATGTGAGCGAACCACTTTGAGTTTTCACCACAGAGTGGCTGGGAGCAACAAGAAGCAGGTGTTTTCACTGGATTATTTGCAGCTATGAAATACAGGCAGCTAATCCAATATATTGCTTCTCCTGCTACTTATTTCTATTGTAGATTTTTCATTATGTGACAAAGAATGAAAAAAAAAATACCTTCAACATATTGTTTTCTTGTCTGGAACAGGTTGTCAAGAAAGAAGAAAAGACATGAATACTGCCAAGAAGAATACAAGAAAGGCCTTGAAATGTACAGTGTGTGGAAAAAGATTTAAATTCCAGTCAGATCTAAAAAGACACCTGATTATTCACAGTAGTGAGAAACCCTACAGATGTACTCAATGTGACAAATGCTTCAATCGTTCATCAACTTTGAAGATACACCTGTTCATTCACAGTGGCAAGAAACCCTACAGATGTACTCAATGTAATAAATGCTTTAACCAATCATCAACTTTGAAAAAACATCTAATGATTCACAGTGGTGAGAAATCCTACAGATGTACTCAGTGTGACAAATGCTTTGATCGTTCATCAACCTTGAAAGCACACTTGATGACTCACAGTGGTGAAAAACCGTACAGATGTACTCAATGTGACAAAGGATTTTATCGTTCATCACATTTGAAAACACACCTGGTGATTCACAGTGGTGAAAAACCCTACAAATGTACTCAATGTGACAAATGCTTTAATCGTTCATCACATTTGAAAAGGCATCTGATGATTCACAGTGGTGAAAAACCCTACAGATGTACTCAATGTGACAAATGCTTTAATCGTTCATCAAATTTGAAAACACATCTGGTGATTCACAATGGTGAAAAACCCTACAGTTGTACTCAATGTGAAAAATGCTTTAATCATTCATCACATTTGAAAAGACATTTGTTGATTCACAGTGGTGAAAACCCCTACAGATGTACTCAATGTGACAAATGCTTTAATCAATCATCAGAATTGAAAACACACCTGTTGATTCACAGTGGTGAAAAACTCTACAAGTGTAGTAAATGTGATAAAAGCTTTATCAAATCATCAAATTTGAAAACACACCTGATGATTCACAGTGGTGAGAAACTCTACAGATGCACTCAATGTGAAAAATGCTTTAATCATTCATCACATTTGAAAAGACATTTGTTGATTCACAGTGGTGAGAAACCCTACAGATGTACTCAATGTGACAAATGCTTTAACCAATCATCGCATTTGAAAAGACACCTGATGATTCACAGTGGCAAAAAATCCTACAGATGTACTCAATGTGACAAATGCTTTAACCAATCATCGCATTTGAAAAGACACCTGATGATTCACAGTGGCAAAAAATCCTACAGATGTACTCAATGTGACAAATGCTTTAACCAATCATCGCATTTGAAAAGACACCTGATGATTCACAGTGGCGAGAAACCCTACAGATGTACTCAATGTGACAAATGCTTTAAACAACAACAAGGTTTGCATCAACACCAAAGAATCACAGTGGCAAAAAATCCTACAAATGTACTCAATGTGACAAATGTTTTACTCAGAACGAAAGTCTGTTAAATCATAACAGATCAATTCATGGTGATTTTCCTCACAAGTGCAGTCACTGCAGTAAAGGCTTCAAAGATGACAAAGGTTTAAAGAGACACAAATGTAAGAAACTTTATTCTGAAGACAGGGAGAAATACACCTGTTGGATGTGTGGGGAATTTTGTAATAACTGTTGTGGCATTCTTTACCACATGTATAAACATGGTATGAGGAAAGATTGAGTTTTACGATAGTACTAGGCAGTGTGATAACAAAGTTATTGTGTTGTTTTATGAAAGGTTTTTAGTCATCGGCATCAGTGGAGTTATTATAATCTCCATTGATTTTAGTTTTGGAGCTTGACATGATTTGGCCAGCAAGGGAATTAAGTTCAAAGAAGTTTTAAGGAAGGAGAAGTAGAGTTTCATTTGATTAGAGAGATATAAACTAGAAAGGGTAAAAAACGTTTTAGGTGGTTGTTATTTTTCTTTTGGTTTAGATTAATGTTTATTTCATACCAAATCATTTCATGGCGATTTTCCTCACAAGTACAGCCACTGCATGTTTCGTTTTGAACTAGTAGTTGTACAGTATGCGATCATGTATATTGTTTCTAAACTTTTTGTTGCTTAGCATGTACCATAAAGTCGCCTACTTACTTGCTTACCTCCCAATATGCGTAGTGGCACATATTCACATACTCATAAAGTTACAACCCTCTGAAAGTGGCGACTGTAGGAAATCGCCAATTCAAAGTAACTACCATCCGAAAGTATTACAGTGCGATGCGCCTTACGGTAGCCACCCACAAACTTTTTACAAGTGTCCTCTCGTAAAATATTGTAGTTTGTTTGACGGACATGCCTCCTTGCAAAGTTGAACAAGATCAAATGGAAACTTGTCACATCGTATTTATCAACAAAAGTTATAATATTACGAGAGAGGACAAAAAGATTGTTGGGCGGCTACGCAAAGGCGCGTCGCACTGTAGTGATCTCAAATGTAATTTGGTATAATATTTGGTTTATTATTGCAAAACAATGGAAATAACAGATACAGTCAGCTGTATTCCTTATTCCAAGGCCATTACATTGCTCAGTTCTGTTGTAAATTATTTTCAACAGCTCTTTTCCTCGATCAGTTTCATATAATTATAGGACAATGACTGGTTACTTCAAAGTTTTATTCAAAACATTTGGATCGGTTCACATATGCTATATATTTTAGCAGCGATTCTCTGAAAGTAGTGATAGGAAAAGGCTACTAATAACGAAAGTAATGAGGATCTTTAATTTATGGCAATCAAAAATGAATTATCTAGCATTTTCGGACGCATTGCGGACCTATTAGCGCTATAACATTTTATTGTGTGCAGGTAAGATGGAAAGATGATTATGAATGAAAACTGTGCCAAGAGAAATTTGAAGTGGCTCATAACTTTGGAGATTTTCATGCTTAAAGTTTAAAATTGTGTTAATCAGTGTCTGATAGTTACTGTTAGTTTCGTTTAAGATTTAGCCTGTTCACAGACGTTTATTTTTTTCGTAAAACACTGTGATCTTACGAAAAAAAATAAACGTCTGTGAACAGGCTATTTAAGATTAAGTCTGGTTTTTATCAGTTTTGACTGGATCAATATTAAACAGAAATTACTGCGCCTTTCATTAACACGCGAACTCTGACGTTCATAACTCAGCGGTTGATGTTATGATTCTATCCAATGTCTAAGCAGACATTCCAGGAATCAAAGGAGTTAACCTCAACAGGTTCAAAACGTCACGTCCATGAGTTGTGATTGGTGGATTTAGGTCCACTTTGTTTCTATTTTCAAGGTCCGTTGATTGTCGTCATTATTATGATTGACAGCAGTGTAAAACGCATATCATTGGTTGGGTTTTGAACTTCTGAGTTCGCGTGTTATGGAAAGGCGCAGTAAAGCGTTTGGTTACTGTTGTAAAATGATTGACATAATATTATTTTAACGTAATTTTGTAAGTTGTTTACGAAGCAGAGGCCCTCTGATAATAAACAATTATGTTATTTGCTAAAGAGAATAAAAACAAAGAATAGAATCTATTTGATATCTCAGAAGTTTAGCGTGCTGTGATTGGTTGATTTTCTGCCTGGTCACTAAGGACATGTTGTGGTTAGAAACGTTCGTGTGCTACGAGCTGCTAACATGGCGAGAGGTATGAATATGAACGACTACAGTCTTGATCAAAAGTTTTTGCAGGTGCATATTGCAACCCTAGCTCATAGCGACATATACCCATATAGGTAATATTTGTGAGTAACCCCCCCCCCCCCCCCCCCCCCCCGGGCTCATGTTAGTGTTAGCAGAATTATTCAATTTTTTGTTAATTCATTAGTGAGGATTTCTTTCATCAAGATGTCAATAAGTGAAGTGTTTTTAAAAATACTAATTATCAGCTAAATTTACATAGGTCTACAAGCGTTGACCTTCTGGCGAGTGTCTCAGTGACCAGTTAGACTGTGACGGTGGGAGCATAGTCTCCTGGTAGGGCCAGCAAAGCCCAACAGGTCGAAGGGTAGAGGTCAGGCTAAGTGCAATCCACTGGTTCTCCAGGTTGGAGGTTGGGCACAGGGCTAACAACCCTGTCCCGTAAAAAAATGTATTGTTTCAGAAACCGAAAGCGTTCACAAGAATACAACCCAAACTGGGCGGTTAGTAGCCCCAAAGACCAAAGACGACTCACTTGGAGATGAACTATGTAAAAAGAGAGGAACAAGACAGGATGGGCGAGTTCAGTGGAATGTGGTCAAAGCGACGGTACAGAACAGGGCGGGCTTGGAAGGCAGCGTGTCGGCCTTATGCGCCTTCTGTGGCGGAGAGATTGAATCTTTTGGCGTTGAATCTTTTGAGGACCACACAACCTAGAAATAAAACACTTGACTAGCGTGTCTTGCCGGATCTCTTGGTTTAGAACGTCACGTGAACTGTAACTGAAGCAAACTTGATTGCAAGGCTGGCACTACGGCAAAGGGCAGATTTATTGGCCGATATTTCGACTAGGAGAACTAGTCTTCCACAGGGTTAGGCCTAGGCTCAGTTTCCGGCCGTGGGTGTTTCGGTGCGCCCGCGATCCGCTCCACTTCGTGGAGAGGATCGCGGGCGCACCGAAACACCCACGGCTGGAAACTGAGCCTAGGTTAGACCTGGCCCTGAGGAAGATTAGTTCTGCTAGTGAAGTCGAAATACAAGCGTTGGATTTATTGAGCTGTGTCACAGACGAATCACGAATAAGAGTAAGAAAAGGAAGAAGGGAGGTTAAAATTAGAGAAGTGTTGTCAGACCCGGGGGAGGGGGGTACTCCCTATAATGGACTATACGGGGAGGCTCCGCCCGAAAGGGGTACCTTTTCAGACTGGAGGTATATAAAAGGGTAGGGATTTCACGAGTTGGAGTATAGAAAAGGGTAGGGAAAACTGTGTGAGGTGGACTGCAGGTTTGAAGTTCTTAGCCATCGAAAGACAGCTTCCTTCCACTTCCTTCTGGGGACATATATTGTTCATTAAGTTCATTCCAAGGGTATAGAAAAGGGATGCAGTGTTTCTACTGTAGGTATGTGAAAGGGGTACCATTTTCATAATGTCTATGGAAGGTATATGAAAGAGGTACCATTTCAATGGAAGGTATATGAAAGGGGTACCTTTTCTGTCAAAAACGGTATATTAAAGGGTAAGGGGTTGGACCTCTGGGCGGAGCCTCTCCGTATAAAACTTTTTTGAGTATCCCCCCCCCCCCCCCCCGGGAGTCAGACGGATTTCGAACAACGAGGTGGAAAAATGTAGGCTAAACTTTGCAAGAAAAAACAATTCCATGATCATCGATCATTCACTGTTATACGAGAATAACACAAAGAGCCTTTTGATGGAGCTACTGCAATTCGAAGGGGACAATGGATTTGATTTGACCCAATATAGCCTGGAAAAGTCCTGGGAACGAGGTTGTAGCTTCCTTTCAAAATTGCACTCCCCACCCCCCTTAGTATCACAAGTCAACAACACGTGATCGCTTCTGCAGTATTTCTTCAAGCGACTCTTCAAGCCGCTTCAAGGTGATTGTGTTTTACTGCTTTGTTTTGCTACTTTCGCCTGGTTTTTCTGGAAATAAGGTAAGTAATCAAACCCATAACACTTTTAACTTGTTATCACAGTGTTCAGAGGATGTTTATATTGCAGTTGAATGTGGAATTCAGTCACATACCCGCTCGTTCGTGAACATGTTGATTTCATCTATCGATGTTTTATGCGAACGCTTTGAACAGTTGATTCAGTACGTTCGGTTGACGTCTTTAGTTATCACTGCTTCTTGCCGAGTTCGCACTTAGGTTATTTTTTTCCTAGATACGAAGGGACTTTCGAATTCGATTAATGGAGCTTTTATTTACTGCATAAACTTCCTTTATCTTTATTTTTGGAAAGACATCATGGCGGGACTCTTGGATTCAGGATAGGGAATGAACTTTCTTGGCCCATGGTGTCTAATCGAACGTTCGGTAATCAAACTCAATAGTTTTTATTATTAATTAACCTTTGTCAGTCATAGCTCATGTGAAGGGAGTTTCTGTTAGACTAGAGGAGCTGGCAACAGCTTTGTTTATGCACATTGACTTCTTATTCTCTTGCCATTAAATTTGTTAATTGAATACTTAAGAAATGGTAAACCTGCAGTGTGCGTACATAGAGGATATTACACGGCGACGCGAAGATATGAATTTTATTTTCGAGTGGTAAAAACAATATTTTACGAATGAGCGCAGCGAATGAGTAAAATATTGTTTTTACCACGAGAAAATAAAATTCATATCTTCAAGCCACCGTGTAATTTTCCTTTTATTATATAGACAAACGACAAAAGCACAAACTTTGTCGCAAACTCTTGCAGCTCGGTGGCTGGACTTTCCAAATTTCTCTCCTTTCGTCTTCACTTGCAAGGAACTCCTTGAATAATTTTAAGTCATATGAAGTTTTCTTCTTCGTGTTAACATTTTGTACTCCTCAGTAAACGATTTCATGTCGGCTTCCGTGAATTTCGCGAATCTATCGCTCACCATTTTTCAACCGGAGTTTGGCAGCTTTGCACAAAAAGCCATGCAAAAGCGGGAAATGACGTTATCGATATCCTCACTAGTGAGGATATGGAAAATACGCCACTCAGGTCCCGGATGTAGTTTTGTATGAATTTTACGAGTGGTCTATTTTCCAGTAAAAACACTCGTGTCTACATAATAAATCGAGTTATGGATGCACGCGGGAGGTTGCTAAGCACGAAAGAAGCACAAGAGTTGAGCTTCTTGAGTGCTTCTAAAGCAAACTCCCAAATGCATCCATAACTCGATGTACGCACAGCTGTAGCGTTTACCATTTCTTTTATAACATAACACTGCAAACAGTTTTAATCTTACACGAATCGGCTGTCGAAATCCTAATTCTTGAAGTGCGCGAAAAAGCTCCCTCAATAATAATTGACTCAAGGTTAATTGACAGTCAGTGACAATGATCAGCCCTTTTACAGCATAAAAAAGTCAGCTACACTAAGAAGACATTGATAAAAAAAAAACAGCGCAGGGCTCGACAAAACCCCCGTCCGGTCGTCCGGGGCAAGTAGATTTTCCTGTCGGGCAAGTAACTTTCTCTGCTCACTTGCCCAACGGGCAAGGGCCCAGGCAAGCCTTCTGCCAACTACATTGTTAAAATGACGATTTTGTGAAACAAAACAGTAAATTTTAAGCACATTTGGTCGGGGTAATCAAGGGTTTTAGATGAAGCTTGACAAAAATTACAAGGAAATAGGCTGAAATAGGAGACGCCTACAAACAACTGTGTGCGCGATAAACTTACCGTTCGCTGGGAAACCTGCTTTTTCAGTTCTAACTTTGCCATAAAATCAGTCACAGAATAAATTAAAGTTAAAAAACAATTTATCTGGTCTTGTTTTGCTTTCATTAAGAGAAATATAGGCCAAAACACGTCAACAAAGATTCTTTCTGCTCCACAAGCGGCCATGTTTTAAAACGCCCCATAATGCATTGCAAGCCGTGCAAACCATTGAATACGTCATGTATGCCGATAGATTGTGTCTCTGGTGAGAGGCACAAGCACAGACATTTTCTTAGGGGCAACCCTGCAAACTAGTTTGTAACTTTGGAAGTAAATTAAACCAAAAACACATTACAGTACACGTAGGTAGAACAGAGAGCCAAACTGAAGGCCTAACCCAGTGTATTTTCGTTTTCTTTGTTTCATGAATAATTAATGAGTTTGAGAACCTGGGCAAGTGAGGAGGTGCCCCGGGCAAGCAAAATTTGAGAGTTGCTTGTCCAAAGGGCAAGCTGGAATTCCAATTTTTTTCGAGCCCTGCAGCGGGCAGGATTTTAAGCTTAAATTTAAAATGTTTTAAGCTTAAAGGGACACTGTCCCGGCGTATTTGCTCAAAACTGTTATAAACGCATGAAATAGTCCCTAAATCTATGAAATAAGAACTTAATAAACTCTAACTAAATGATAAAAAGCAATTTCTTCAAGAAATTCCATACTGCAACAAAATTTTCTGCAAAATTTCAAAGATTTCCGAGCCAAATTTGAAACTTTGAAAAACTGACATCCTGACGTTTTTTCAAAAATCCATATTGCAATCCATTTCCATCCTCGCTGTCGTTCGTCATCCTCACTTCCTAATGGGTTCCTGTCATTTGTCGAGTGTTATTCTACAGAATCAAACCATTATTGATCAACTTCCTATGATCTAGATATGTTTCTGAGCTTCCCAAAATCATGCTAAAATCAGGACAGTGTCCCTTTAATGGAAATTCTGTGGCAAACGTGCATGTGTCTGGAATAAAGCTGAATATAAAGGAAAACAAACAAATTTTTTTGTCGATGTTCATGCATCTTCGTATCTTCCGTGTATTAACATTTGAACAGGCCAACAATAAAAATATTAATGGCATTTACTTGTTTCATTCATTCACTGAAAGAAAAAAATCATTGAATAAATTTGATTTTCACTTTACGGTGTAACCTGGAAGATTGAACAACAAACATCTACACGGCAAAGTTTTCATTCAGTAAAATTCATTCCGAGAATTACCGTTGGACGGCTCAGCTTCAGTACAAAAACTCCAAAATAAGTTTCGGAAGCAGAGTTTCTGAACTAACCGTTATTCTAGTTGAAAATTTCTTCCAGAATAATCCACATAATGAACAACAACCACTTTCTCTGAGTAAAATTTCGCCGGCTCAACTTGCTTTCTCGATGACATAGCCTGCGAGCAAGCTCTCTTGACGTTTTTTTGGGAAAAGAGAAAGAGCGGGGAAAGAGAGCTTGCACTGATGTCTCAGAATTTTGAATGCCGCCCCTCAAAACCCCCCGCCGTTTCCAGCTGTTTGAGCTGTCAAAATTTGGTCAATTGAAACTTTGTGGTCGTCTCAATTTTCTACGTAACGCAATGCTTTGTATTCAATATCACACGCTCGAAAGTCGTTTTCTCGAAAAGTACTAAACGGATCGAATCGAAAAACATCTCTATTGATAGGGGTTTCAAAGCGCATGACAGCTAGAATATTTGTTCCCTGTTTGTTAGAAATTCCGCTCTGAAATTTCTGTTACAAGATTTTGCATATTTAATTACAAAAGCCAGTGTGTAGTATTTCCCAGTATGCTACGAAAAATGTTGTTTCTCCGGAACTACCATACCATTTGACTCGAGAGAGGTCTCTTTGGAAAGCATTTTCAAAGCGCTCAACAGAAAAACATATTTAGTACGTGCCCCTTATGTGAACTAATTTTTCTGCATGAGTGATAAACACTAAAGCGTCATGTTTGATAAGAAGACGTCATCAATTAATAATAATTTCTACCAATCAGCATTTTGTGTCGATTTTTTGAGTGCAGATATTCAAACCTCTGAGACATCCTGGCAAGCTCTCTTTCACTTTCCCGCCTCCCCACCCCCCCAAAAACCCCAGAGAGCTTGCGCGCAGGCTATCGATGACATATTTCCAACACTTCGTGACTTCGCGTCATTAATGATTGACAAGATATTTTATCCGCTTTTCCTCTTAGTTGAATTCAAGGCTGTTCAGCCAATTTATAATTCACCTTGCATGATTTGTGGTAATTTCGTCATTCAAACTTCCAGTTTAGATGCAGATTTGTCACTACGTTGAGAACTGACAGTGAGCAACCAGTGAAGCATCAAGCGCGCGAAAACAAACCAGTGACGTCAGAGTGCACCATGGGCATATGGAGTCACGCAATTAACCAATCAGAGCGCGCGCTTCCCTGAAGTCATGTTATAAAAATGTTTTAAAATCATTGCACCACTGTGAGAAAGCCACTTTGAGTTTTCACCACAGAGTGGCTGGGAGTAATGAGAAGCAGCTGTTTTCACTGGATTATTTGAAGCTATGAAATACAGGCAGCTAATCCAAATAGGCATACATACATGCTGTTTCTCTTGCTTTGTATTTCTGTTGTAAAGAATAAAAAACAAATACCTACTTGTAACATATTGTCTTTTTGACTGGAACAGGTTGTCAAGACAGAACTGTCAACAGACATGAATACTGCCAAGAAGAATACAAGAAATGCCTCGAAATGTACAGTGTGTGGAAAAAGATTTAAATTCCAGTCACAGCTAAAAAGACACCTAAGGATTCACAGTGGTGAGAAACCCTACAGATGTACTCAATGTGACAAATGCTTTAAACAACAAGAAGGTTTGTATCAACACCTAAAGATTCACAGTGATGAGAAACCATACAAATGTACTCAATGTGACAAATGCTTTAATCGTTCATCATATTTGAAATCACACCTGATGATTCACAGTGGTGAGAAACCCTACAGATGTACTCAATGTGACAAATGCTTTAGTCGTTCATTTTATTTGAAATCACACCTGATGATTCACAGTGGCGAGAAACCCCACAGATGTACTGAATGTAACAAATGCTTTAACCAAACATCACAGTTGAAATCACACCTGATGATTCACAGTGGTGAGAAGCCCTACAAATGTTCTCAATGTCACAAATGCTTTAATCATTCATCACATTTGAAAACACACCTGATGATTCACAGTGGTGAAAAACCCTACAGATGTACTCAATGTGACAAACATTTCAATCAATCATCAACTTTGAAATCGCACCTGTTGATTCACAGTGGTGAGAAACCCTACAAATGTACTCAATGTGACAAGTGCTTTAGCCAATCATCGCATTTGAAAAGACACCTGAAGATTCACAGTGGCAAAAAATCCTACAGATGTAATCAATGTGACAAATGCTTTAATTGTTCATCAGGTTTGAAAACACACGTGCTGATTCACAATGGCGAAAAACCCTACAGATGTACTCAATGTGACAAATGCTTTAATCGTTCATCAACTTGAAAAGACACCTGTTGATTCACAGTGGTGAAAATCCTACAGATGTACTCAATGTGACAAATGCTTTAATGATTCATCAACTTTGAAAGACACCTGTTGATTCACAGTGGTGAAAAAACCCTACAGATGTACTCAATGTGACAAATGCTTTAATCATTCATCAACTTTGAAATCGCACCTGTTGATTCACAGTGGTGAGAAACCCTACCGATGTACTCAATGTGACAAATGCTTTAGCCAATCATCGCATTTGAAAAGACACCAGAAGATTCACAGTGGCAAAAAATCCTACAGATGTACTCAATGTGATAAACATTTCAATCAATCGTCAACTTGAAATCGCACCTGTTGATTCACAGTGGTGAGAAACCCTACCGATGTACTCAATGTGACAAATGCTTTAGCCAATCATCGCATTTGAAAAGACACCTGAAGATTCACAGTGGCAAAAAATCCTACAGATGTACTCAATGTGATAAATGCTTTACTCAGAAAGAAAGTCTGTTAAATCATAACAGATCAATTCATGATGATTTTCCTCACAAGTGCAGCCACTGCAGCAAAGGCTTCAAAGATGACAAAGGTTTAAAGAGACACAAATGTAGGAAACTTTCTTCTGAAGACAGGGAGAAATACACCTGTTGGATGTGCGGTGAATTTTGTCATAACTGTTGTGGAATTCTTTATCACATGTACAAACATGGTATGCGAAAAGAGGAAGTGTGATAACAAAGTTATAGTGTTGCTTCAATTATATTTGGGGGGAGGGTCACTATTTTTTGAGCGCCATTTTGGGGAGGGCCATTATTGTTTAAACTGTATTTAGGAGAGGGCTAAATCTCTACCAAGAGTCACAAATGATTTTTATATCAAGTTCTCCTTGTTAGTTTTGAAAGATGTCTGTCCTTTTTCGTGTTGTACTCTTTGTCAGAAAAATGTGGTTGACACTAGTATCGATTTGTTGTCTCTTCAAAGACTGTATTATGACTTTGCTTTTAATATTTGCTACGTATTGTCATTCATCCAGTCAAGGCCCATTTTAAGTGTGCAACAGGTATTAAAAGCTTAGGGATAAAC
The DNA here is from genome assembly GCA_029204205.1 of Desmophyllum pertusum. Taxonomy (NCBI): domain Eukaryota; kingdom Metazoa; phylum Cnidaria; class Anthozoa; order Scleractinia; family Caryophylliidae; genus Desmophyllum; species Desmophyllum pertusum. Next base: position 772,675 of record MU826380.1, read on the forward strand.
CATTTTCTTTTTTTTTGGAGAGGGGGGGGGGGGGGGGGGGGGGGTGGGGGTGTTGGCAATTTTTCTGAGCTCAAATTTTTTTTTCCGTCTTGAGTTTGTGCAATAATTTTTTTTTTCACCTTTTACTTGTGAGTGAGTGAGTGAACTCGCTTTGTGCGATTTTTTTTTTCTCTACTTTTTCTGTGCAGGAATTTTTTTTGGGTAATTGCCCAACCCCCTCTCCCAAAATAAAATGGTCCATCCCTTAATAGTTTCTGTTGCCATTCAGTTTACTTGTGTAGTGTAATTACTAGTTTTATGGCCAAAGAGGCTTTGCACCTTTGATCATGGGTGTTTTTCATTGGTTTAAATAAATTGATTACTTTTCATCAAGTTTGGCAGTTTTAGATGCATTTCTAGTGATTTCAGAAGACATAAAATTTTCCTGGGGGAGCATGGTCCCAGACTCCCCTACATCGCTTTTCATGGTGTTGCGATCACCAATGGTGTAAAAGAAAACAAACAAATGACGAGAAACAACACCCCTAAGGCACTGTGTTTCATTTTTTATGTGTCCTTTCAAAGGGGAGGGTCACATTTTTTTGGACTCCAATTTGGGGGAGGGTCACAATTTTTGAGTCCACTTCTTCAAAACTTTGTGGCCAAACCCCCCAGTAAATAATGACAGGTCCCTTAGATGGTTTGTATTTAAAACATAGTACATGTAAATCATACACTAAATTTTAGGTATGGTTTGTTATGCTTGATATTTAACATCAACGAAGGGGAAGTGAATATATACACCTTATTCGATGGTTTAACATATAATACGCGCGGATATTCTGCGAGCAATGAGCAAAATGTCTGCTCGTATTATGTTAAACCATCGAATAAGGGATTTATTATTCTACTGCAAAATTTCCCGACTATTATGCTATTTTCCGTATTCGCTCTGTTCAACTGGTCAATACCGTCTCATATTTTGCGTGTTCTCTTGACCTTATATGGTGAAATGACGTAATAGTGGAATGATAATGGTGATTATTATTTTACAAATCGTAACACTGTCCAAATAATGGTCATGATGCACTCAATATCTGTCGACCATACTCAACAGATATCCTGCGTTATAATCCATCAAATATTTTTCTTGCGCACGATTGGTCTAAACAAGTCGCGTGATGCAGCCAAAACTGGGGAATATTTAGCCAATATTCCGCGCGATTTCCCAGGATAATTGTTAAAATATATTCACCGAGACGATGTCGAGGGAATATTCACGAGCCTGAGGCGAATAATTGTTTTATAAAAAACAAATTCCAGGAAAAGGTCGAATTTCTCCGAGGAAAATAGAAAAAAACGAAAATGTTCCGCCATTTTTTGCCTGTGACAAAAAAAAATTAAACTTCACGGTATTTCCAAATAAGGTAGAGAGGGTATATTGCCTCTGAGACCATGAGCAGGGAACCAATCTATTAAATTGCTTGAAAATGCATTACTGTGCTGGAAATAATTTGTCTTGCCTTAGAAGGACATGACTGTGTCCTTCCATACCTGTATTTTGATCGGACAAAATGCAAAATTGGTCGGACATCCGCCATCTTGGATTATTACCCAAAGACACCTGACTCGTCCCCAGTCGTCTCTCTTGTCTGGAGCGCAAGGGGTGATGGGAAGGAGAGATTGCACGACGAGCCAAAAGACCAACGACCACCCTTTGGAGTCCCCAATCGTTATTTTCTTTATAAAATTACCCCGTTAATACGACCAGCCAAAATGCCTGGTGAGACTGCTGAATGAAAATAGACACAATCTGACAAACAATAACGCATTTTAGTGAATGTTGTCCGGCAAAGTTGTTAGTGATTAGCGTGTAAAAATGGTTCATTTATAGCGGAATTAAAGGTATAGTTGTTATGGCATTATTTAGATGGGTGTAGTTTGACCCTGTGTACTATGGAATGTCGGAAAAGCCCTGGGAACGACTTTTTAAAATTGCACTCCCCACCCCCCTCAGTATCACAACAACACGTGATCGGTTCTGTCGTGTGCTGGTTTCTTGTTGATTGTGTTTTACTGCCTTGTTTTACTGCTTTCGCCTGTTTTGTGCTGGAAATAAGGTAAGTATTCAAACCCATAACACTTTTAATTTGTTGTTAGTGTTCAGAAGATGTTTATATTGCAGTTGAATGTGGAATTCAGTCACATACCCGCTTGTTCGTGAACATGTTGATGTCGATGATCTAAATTTATATGCGAACGCCTTTGAACAGTTGATTCAGTACGTTCGGTTGACGTCTTTAGTTATCAATGCTTTCTTGCCGAGTTCGCACTTAGGTTATTTTCTTAGATAAAAGTTGCTTTTGAATTCGATTAACGGAGTTTTTATATGTTCTTCATAACTTCGCTTATTTTTAGAAAGACATGGCGGGACTCTTGGATTCAGGATAGGGAATGAACTTTCTTGTCCCAGGCTGTCTGATCGAACGTTCGGTAATCAAAACTCAATCGAACACCAATAAATAATGGTAATAGGACTGAGTGGAGTCCAATTCGGTCTGTAATCATACGAGTGATTAACAAAATCGGACGACCGCGCTTCGTGGGAGTCCGATTCGTTAATCACGAGTATGATTACAGACAGAATTGGACGACACGAAGTCCAGTTACCAATTAATCATAACTATAACAAAATTTGAGGAAGAGACGTTAAACGTGAATAAAAACATAATAATCAAGTTTGTTTTTGACCGAGATGCATGCACGAGCAAAGGACAGCGCGCGCAAATGACGCGTACTGTCCAATTACACTGTCCAATTACAAGCATGACGTGTAAACTGTCCTATTACATCGTCCAATTACAAGCATGACGCGTACACTGTCCTATTAGTGCTCAAATCGCGCCTGCTGATAACCAATCAGATTCAAGAATTTTGTTATAGTTTTGATTAATATTTTTATTGTTCGATTGGGTTCGACAATCAAACTCACAAGAAAAACTTGTCAATTGAACATAATCAAATGTTTGATTTACCGAATGGTCGCGCAATTTTATAGTTTGATTGGTTCAATAATCAAACTCTTGCAAAGTTAAGTGTTCGATTACCGAACTCAATTGAATACTTGATCATTCAATTGAGTTTGATTGGTTTTCAATTCGATTTTGTTTGATTATACCCTTGTTCTTGCACATGAACAATATTTATTTAATACAGTTGAACCCCTATTAAGCGGCCATCCCCTATTAAGCGGCCAGCTATCAAAAAGTCCCAATATCAGTACATGTATAATACTGTAAATAAAACCCCTATTAAGCGGCCACTTGCCATTTCCCCGAGGTTGGCCGCTTAATAGGGGCTCGACTGTAGATGTGTAACTTTGTATCAGTATTATATTATGCTTCTGTCAATTGAACTATAACAACTTGGTATGATAGGTGTTACTTATGCTAAAGCTATTGCAAAGAGACTCAGTAGAGTTGACTACTGGAGTTATTATTAATAGTAAACTGGCACTGAGCGATACTTGTAGCCATCTCAGTGGCTTAAGGCAGTCTTAATATAGTTAGCCTGCGTACCTGGCGGTCTTGTTGGCGTGCTATGTAAAAATCAGTAATAGCCCGCGAAAGTGAGGGGCAAGAATCTGGGGCGGGAGGAGTGAAATACTGCCTGCAACAAAACCTAAGTATTTTGAATAGTCCGTCCACCAGTGGACGGGTAGCCTGGAGCAAGCTCTCGTGGCATTGGGTGGATAGGAGAGGGAGAGGGGTAAAAGAGAGCTTGTACAGACCCCTCAGAATTTTGAATGCTGCCTCTTAAAACACCCTGCCGCTTCCCGCTGTTTGAGCTGTCAAAATTTGGCCAATTAGCGCAAATTGGAAACAAAATGTAATGTTAATTGGAACTTCATTGTGGTCTCAATTTTCTAGTAGCGCCGTGGTTTGTATGCTAAACACACTCGGAAGTCATTTCTCGGAAAGTACAAAAACGGATCGAATCGAAAAAGATCACTTTCAAAGGTTTTTCAAAGCGCAGTACAGCTAGAATATTATTTTGTTTCCTGTTTGTTAGGAATTTCACTCTGAAAATCCTGGTGCATGTTTTTTCATATTTAATTACGAAATTGCTCTGTTATATTTACCAGAGCTGGCATGTCTGCGACAAAAAATTCCTTTTCGCCGGAACTACCACACCATTTGACTCGAAAAAAGTCTCTTTGGAAAGCAATTTGAAAGCGCTGAACAGAAAAATTATTTATTACGTGTGCCCACGAAGTTTAGTTCCAAAAATACCTGAACTATTTTTTTCTGCATGAGTGATAAACACTAAGCGTCATGTTTGCTATGAAGATGTCATCAATTAATTAATCTCCACCAATCAGCATTTTGCGTCAATTTTCAAGCGCCGATATTCAAAACTCTGAGAGATCAGTACAAGCTCTCTTTCCTCTCGCTCTTCCCCACCCCCCCAAAAAAAAACGCCAAGAGAGCTTGCTCGCAGGCTAGTCGAGAGCTGTAAACACGTCAATTAATATAGTTGAGCTGCCATGTCTCTCCCAAGGGAGAATGAACCAATAATTGGTTTATTTTATCACAACATTTCTGCGTGACCGCAAATGAACATGAATGAAAATGGAGACTGTTGAAGAGAGTTAAATTTCTGTTGAATTTCCAGAATATTCAAAATCGGGAAATTATTTTGAAGGAGCATGAGATGGCTGTGAAAGGGTTGCTTAATTGTGGGACGTAAATATGACAGTACGGTGGAGCATTGACAGAAAGGAGATAGAATAATTTATTGTCTTAGCAAACAGGCATCATCCGGCAATCAAATTCACGGCTGAAATATCAGACACAGAAATATACATGTACTTTCTGGACATTACAATATATAAAGGTGAAAGGTTCAATGAAAAAGTGTTCCTTAATACAAAACCAACTCATCTTATACAGGAGTGACATACTTGTAAAAGCCAAACTCTAAGGTTACGTTTTACTGTTTTACTTTATTTCATCAATAGATAATGGATAAGTTTTGTATTACAGCTTCGCTCTGATTGGCTGTCTTAATTGGACCAAGAAAAGTGATAATAGTGGGCAGCATTAAAAAAAACAAGTTTTGTTGCAGGCGGTATTTTCTCTCACGGCTTGCGCAGCTCATTGTTGCGGCTTGCCGCTCATTTTGTAAAACTTTACCTCACATGAACATACCGTGAGCTACGCAGGCTATATTATGGTGCATTCTTTAGGTCTCTGGTCCAATACTATGACCCTTGTACACTTTGAAGTGTTTCTATTGACCTAGTGTCATAGCCTGTTCAGGATATATACTATAGGTACCGTAGGTAAGGCTGTTAGGGGCCAAACTGGCCCACACTGCAGGAGCTTATCCCGGTTTCTGTGGCATGAAGCCAACTAGCAGTATTGCTACTCCCCCTGGGTGGGATGCTAGTCCAATAGGTTAGGCCAGGTTACCCCCTTAGCATTTTGTCGCTGGTACCCATTATACTCCTGGGTAGAGAGAGGTACTGTGAGAGTAAATTGCCCAAGAACGCAACACCTTGGCTCCTCATGGGATCAACAAACACTTCTCGTTTAATTAATTAATTTATTCCTGCATCCTCCGTTGCCATGCTTCCTCCAATCACGTAACTCCATATACTCTAGTATATAAACACACACACACAACCCACAATCCTCCATTTTGCTCCGACGAAGGGCTAACGTTCAAAACGTCAGCTTTTCCAAATTCGCCACAGTGGTTAATTTACCCAGTTTATAAACTTCAAGTTGATAATCAACAAGTGTGTTACTTGCCCGCCGACGCAGCACAACAGTTTCATTAGAAAACTAATCCAATATGCTGTTTCTCTTGTTTTTTTATTTCTGTAACTAAGTTGTAAATTTTTCATAATAATGTTTATGACAAAAGAATGAAAAAAATACTTGCAACATATTGTTTTCTTGTCTGGAACAGGTTGTCAAGACACAAGAAAAGACATGAATACTGCCAAGAAGAATACAAGAAAGGCCTTGAAATGTACAGCGTGTGGAAAAGATTTTAAATTGCAGTCGGCTCTAAAACGCACCTGATGATTCACAGTAGTAAAAAAAAACACAAATGTACTCAATGTGACAAATGCTTTAATCGTTCATCTAGTTTGAAAAGACACCTGATGATTCACAGTGGTGAAAAACCCTACAGATGTACTCAATGTGACAAATGCTTTACCACTGCATCAGAATTGAAAATACACCTGGTGATTCACAGTGGTGAAAAACCTTACCCATGTACTCAATGTGGCAAGTGCTTTACCGATTCATCACATTTGAAAAGACACCTGATGATTCACAGTGGTGAAAAACCCTACAGATGTACTCAATGTGACAAATGCTTTACCGATTCATCACATTTGAAAAGACACCTGATGATTCACAGTGGTGAAAAACCCTACAGATGTACTCAATGTGACAAATGCTTTACCACTGCATCAGAATTGAAAATACACCTGGTGATTCACAGTGGTGAAAAACCTTACCCATGTACTCAATGTGGCAAATGCTTTAATTTTTCATCTAGTTTGAACAGACACCTGATGATTCACAGTGCCGAGAAACCCTACAGATGTACTCAATGTGACAAATGCTTTAACCAATTATCACATTTGAAGGCACACATGTTTATTCACAGTGGTGAAAAACCCCACAGATGTACTCAATGTCACAAATGCTTTAATCATTCCTCAGTTTTGAGAAGACACCTGTTGATTCACAGTGACGAAAAACCCTACAAATGTACTCAATGTGACAAATGCTTTAATCGTTCATCACAGTTAAAAACACACGCGATGATTCACAGTGGTGAGAAGCCCTACAGATGTGCACAATGTGACAAATGCTTTACCACTGCATCAGTACTTAAAAAACACCTAGTGATTCACAGTGGTAAAAAACCATACAAATGTACTCAATGTGGCAAATGTTTTAATCGTTCATCAAATTTGAAAAAGCACCTGATGATTCACAATGGAAAAAAACCATACAGATGTACTCAATGTGACAAATGCTTTACCACTGCATCAGAATTGAAAACACACCTGGTGATTCACAGTGGTGAAAAACCTTACAAATGTACACAATGTGGCAAATGCTTTTGCCTATCATCAACTTTGACAAACCACCTGATTATTCACAGCAGCAAGGAACCCTACAAATGTACACAATGTGACAAATGCTTTAAGCGTTCATCGACTTTGAAAACACACCTGATGACTCACAGTGGGTGAAAAACCCTTCAAATGCACTCAATGTGAAAAATGCTTTAATAATTCATCACATTTGAAAAGACACCTGATGATTCACAGTGGTGAAAAACCCTACAAATGTACTCAATGTGACAAATGCTTTAAAACAACAACAAGGTTTGTATCAACACCAAAAGAATCACAGTGGTAAAAAATCCTACAAATGTACTCGATGCAACAAAGGCTTTACTCAGAAAGAAAGTCTGTTAAATCATAACAGATCAATTCATGATGATTTTCCTCACAAGTGCAGCCACTGCAGCAAAGGCTTCAAAGATGACAGAGGTTTAAAGAGACACAAATGTAGGAAACTTTCTTCTGAAGACAGGGAGAAATACACCTGTTGGATGTGTGGTGAATTTTGTCATAACTGTTGTGGCATTCTTTACCATATGTACAAACATGGTATGCGAAAAGAGGCAGTGTGATAACAAAGTTATAGCAAGTGTTACTTCAATTGATTAAGAGGTTGATCTCCATTTTAGTTCTGGAGCTCAATCAGGTCAGTATGGGAATTAATGTGACAGAAATATTAGGGATGAGAAGTAGTGTTACATTACATTACAGAGTTATAAACTACAGTTCTGGGGGGGGGGGGGGGGGGTGAGGGGTGAGGGCCACTATATTTGGGGGGAGGGTTGCTATTTTTTAGCGACATTTTGGAGAAGGCCATTAT
>MU826380.1:781132-820191 GCA_029204205.1 Desmophyllum pertusum
AAATAAATCGTATACGATTAAAAAATAAATCGTATACGATTATACGATTAAAAAATCGTATACGATTAAAAAATAAATCGTATACGATTATACGATTAAAAAATCATATACGATTAAAAAATAAATCGTATACGATTAAAAAGTTCACTCGTTTCTACGATGTCTTCTAACATCTCTACTCGAGTTAACGATCGAATCTCGTTTCTCACATCGAGTCTCGTTGCTACGATCGAGTCCTCTAACATCGAGTCTCGTTTCTAACATTGAGTCTCGATTTATACGAGTCTCGTTTCTACGATCGAGTCTCGTTTTTAACATAAGGTGGTAGGGGGAGGGGGGGGGGGTTCAACTTGAAACATGTAAATTTAATTTAATTTCATCAGACGGAAGAGCTTAATTTTATTCCCATTATCAGAAGAGCTAGATTATAAAACGGGAGACAGGTACTGAGGGTATTGTGCTAGCATGGGAATGATCGGGAATCATCAAAACAAGGAGATCGAACAAAACCAACCATTTATACAAGCCATTGCGTACTTTTATTTCACGCCATCATCACAGGAGGACAGAACGGAGCTGCTCCACAGATAAGTTGGTCTTCGTGCACTTCTAGGTGTTTTTATAAAGTCTTAAACTTATGTTTCCAACAATGTTCACGAATAACAGCGTTTTTGTGGAACGGCTCCGTTTTGTCCTCCTGACAAAATTAAAGGCACTTACAAAGGAAAGGCACCAGGGCACAGACGTACATATGACATCGCAAAAATGGACACTAGGTAAGGATTTTTTATCGCTTTATATTAAGCTTAATTATTAAACTAAATTGTACAACATAATTAATATATAATACTATCTCTTGAATACTGAGCTACTAACAATTCTAATTAAATACAATATATAAAAATACTGGCCATATAAGAGTGGTGATGTTGCAAGATACACGAAGTTGATGCAACAAACCTAGAGCCTAAAAATTACGTGCACACTGTAAAAATCATGCACCCCACACATGGGCCACTGTTCACAATTTAGAACAGCATCAGTCTGTCTGACTGATGCATACCGCTTAAACTTACTTACTTATTAACGTTATAAACTTGTCATCGGGTCTCCATTGGAAAATGTGTAATATTTACAAAAAGCTAATATTTACAAAAGTAAATTCAATTTGAAATATTATTTTAAACTATGTACAGCTTTTTAACTGAAACATGCAATAATCAAGACCATTTTAATTTAACCAAAGTAACACAACTTTCTGTAATAGATAAAACATTGTATGGTTCCAGAAAATATCCATAACACCCCACAGAAGGCTTTTTGGGTTGAACCTCCCCCCCCCCCCCCCCCCCCAGGAATTTCCAGTTTAGCTTCAAACTTTCCCTTTAAAATATTGACAGTGACAATGGGATGAGTATGGATATTTTCTTGAACCTCACATTCAAGCTGCAATCAACGACAAACCGAGTCTCGTTATAAAAATCAAACTTTGATGAGATCTCCAAAATAGGGAGCTTTAACAACCACGATGTTGAAGCTAAAGACAACTTCAACCAAAAAATGCATCTCATAATTTTTTAAATGGCATCAACATCGGCTCTCAACAAATGATGAGAGGATGTTAAGACAGATGTTGAGACCGTTTGACTAATTTATTATACGACATAGCATCTTATAGTGCGAATACGCACAAAGACGAGAGCAAATATGAGACCGTATTACACGGGTCTTAGTCCCCCTGACCGCGCGCTACGGAAAACACTGTTGAAAGACTATATTTTAGGAAAGATATTATGTCGTATAAAACTGACTCATAAAAATACCCAGCGCTAGCCGTATTACACAACTTTCCGCTGAATAACCTCTTTAAATTTGATAACGTGAAATGCCTGGAGGTTTGCCCGAACTATGTAGCTTACACTACATAGTTCCTATATTGTGAGGCCAAAACTGGCAAAAAATTTACAATTATGTTATCGAGGCCTCTCCATTGCCTCCACATGCGATCATCCAAATAGGACTGCAGGTCGCCCCGTGATATGCCGCGCTTTTCTTTTATGGGCAACTTCAATTTCGCCCAGGCAGATTCTGCCTCTTGTGTATGAACCCCTGTTACGGGGTCCACAAAATTGTTGGCGTGGACAACAACTCTATGCTGAGAGACATGGTTGGGGAGGTGTTGAGCAAGGTTTCGGTAAGCTCCCCAATCGTCCGAGTAAACCTCGCTGTTCGGTTGGAGGCATTTTTCCAGAATTGGCAGAAGAGTGGCTCTGTCTCGTCGTGGTACCACTTCAAAATATCCCCTGGAGGGCCTTGTTGCGGTGGAAACTACCCCGAACACCCACACATCGGCAATACGTCTCCCTCGATTGTACTAAAAACAAGGTAATAACAATTAGTTACATAGAGAAAGAAAGAAACAAAGAGAAAGAAAGAAACAAAGAGAGAAAGAAAGAAACAAAGAGAGAAAGAAAGAAAGAAAGAAACAAAGAGAGAAAGAAAGACAGACAGACAGACAGACAGACAGACAGACAGACAGACAGACAGACAGACAGACAGACAGAAAGAAAGAAAGAAAGAAAGAAAGAAAGAAAGAAAGAAAGAAAGAAAGAAAGAAAGAAAGAAAGGAAGAAAAAAAGGAAGGAAGGAAGGAAGGAAGGAAGGAAGGAAGGAAGGAAGGAAGGAAGGAAGGAAGGAAGGAAGGAAGGAAGGAAGGAAGGAAGGAAGGAAGGAAGAAAGAATATGATACTATTTAATACTAACCTTTGCCTTGTGATTGAACTTGCTTTCGTCGCACTTCACAATTGTCGGGCCTCCAAAAGGGATGAAAGGATTGTTGGCAATTTCCACTGAACACACATCTTCCAAACTTCTAAAAATAGTGCATACCAGGTTGTTGTTCATGGACATCATTCTCGATGTTTTTTTCCTAGTCTGATCCATCGACCAAAAATAAAACAGCATCAACAATTCCCCTAGAGGAATCTTGGGAAATTTGGCGAAATAGCTATTGGTCCTTATACTTCGCTTTTTTCTGCACGTACTGCATCTCCTAAAAAAATAAAAAAAGTTACATATCAGACCTGTGAATCCGAAACGCGGGCGCAAAAATAGCTACTCGCGAGGAGAGGCGACGCGAGGGGAGGACTATTGTACTATGCTCTCTAATGGCCGAGTTATGGCTGATAGTGGCGTAATGATCGAAAGGGGGATAGAAGGGAAAAGGAAAATGACAACTACCAAGAGAGCGAGAGCACGGCAGACCAAACCCAAGACCCCAAAATGTGCCGAAAGGAACGCTAGCATAAAAAGGCAATATTGCTATGTTGCTCAGTCCTTATACGCGCATTGTTGACCAGTGAGAATAGCGGTGAAGCTGGGGAAAAAATCGGCGATGCCCCTCGCGGGTGGTCCACTGTAGTTTTACCTTGTTACTTATTTTCGCGAAAAATTTCGCGATTTGGCAGAAAAATCGTGTTAAATAGAAGTAAATTTCGCCAATTTTCGCGACCATTTTTTTTCGCAGGTCTTTCATTTATCCTCTCCCTCTCCTCAGATTCGCTCGCCAAATAATCCAAGATGGCGTCTCCATTAACGAACGTGATATAGACTGTTCACAGCCTCTCTATTCTCTTGATGCTAGCAGCCCGCCCCCTACACCTATCCTGGGGGGGGGGGGGGGGGGCACTCCCTTATATACGCTCTATAGGTACGTGCCGCTTAGACTGCAAAACAGTCCGTATTTTCGCGCGAGAGTGTCGGGCTGAACGCGGCCGAAGGATCTGGAACGAGCATGAAATTACGAGTGGGATTGGGGAGAGACGCTACGAGGCTCGTGCGTGGATTATCGGCGCTTCGCGCCTCTCTATTCGCGCGTCGCGCACAATATCTCGAGAAAAAGAGAGACTGTTTTGCAGTCTACGTGCCGCTGGACAGGGTATGGTTTTTGAGCATTTTGCTCTGGAACAGGGTATACCAAAAGGCATTTTTTGGTCTGGAACAGGGTATCAGTTTCCCAGAAGTTGGCACAAAGATCGGTAATTTATACTCTGGAATAGGGTAGATTCTACGTTAGTCAGACGAAACGAAACGCGTAGGAGTATTAAGGAACCTTTACAGCTACGCGTTCGCATTGCTGCTTAGTAGTTAAGCTTTTGGGTTAGAAAAAAAATTGTTAAAAATCCTCTGGAACAGGGTATCTTTTTTCAACACTTTGTCTGGAACAGGGTCGCAAAATTAGCGTTTTGTGGTCTAGTACAGGGTAAGGGTTTTTATAGCCCAGCGGCACACCCCCACCCAATTTTTTTTGGGGTGGAGAATTTTGAAAGTAGTATTGTCCTGGGGGTGGGGGTGGGATAATTCTATTTGCGTAAGGAATTATGGCGAAAATTGGCGTCGAATCACAGGGGCCGACATGCCCCAGTTTGCGGACTTCTTTCTTTGCTGGGAAATCCCTAATTGAAAACACCGCATGCAGTAGGAATTCTTGGTTTTCACGTGACGTTATCAAATTCTAAAATTCAAAACCGCGAGGCCTACATAATTTTTACCTTCATCCAAGGAAAGATTACCTAAATATATATCTTTTCACGATTTCTTAGCTCGATATCATGCTTCCTTTTGAAAATAGAACAGTTTAAATTTCCGAGTTTTCATCAGGAGGAGGGCCGTGACAGAGCTGTTCCGAATCTAAAAAATGACTCTTCGGGTGATTTTCAGCATTCAAATATTCTAAAGTTCACAAGAGAAAACTAACCTCCTTTCTGGCAAAAGTGAGCTCCAGATGTTTTTTCCTATTTCCGGCCGCCATGTTGGTGCCCCAACATGAATACGAAATACCCCCACAGACTTGAGACTTGGACTGATTCCTTATTTATTTATTATCTATGACATGTCGATTCCTTGACTTCATTCATTGAACGGTTTCAATTTTTTTTTATATATGACATGTCGATTCCTTCACTTCATTCATTGAACGGTTTCGATTTTTTATTTATTTATGGCGTGACAGTGAAAACCGAGAATTGAACCATGCAAAAATGGAGAGGTTGTGAACAGTCTACGAACGTGATTTCATCGAAAATAATAGAGGGATTTCGATATTTCAAACACTTCAAGTCAAGAGAATATAATATTTATAGTCATTTTTACATGCCACGCACGTGTCATTGTATATTTGTAGTTTATATCCTGTGGCGAACCGACTTAACGATCCAAAGTTATTTTCTCGTGATCTGTTTCCCTCCTTGTTGCGGTAGGAAATTATAAATAACTAGTAAGATCAATAAATGCCCTACTTACCATTGAAATCCGTCGACGTGGACATCAGATCTTTCAACCATGGCCATGTCTCGGTTGCATAGTTGACAATGCAGCGGATTCGCTAGTAGGGATCTATTTTGAAGCCATCTGATTACCCTTGAAGAGGTAGCCAGTCTCAAATTTGTGAAGTAATGGAGGTCCATAATAGAACCTTAGAAACAGTAACAATGCAGTACTCTGGCGTTAACAGAACTGAGGAGCATCTATCTGCACGCGGTGTCACAGGGAGCAGATCAGAGGAGTTGACCTTTGCGCAGTCGATCTAGATACTGTTATTCGATCTGTCTGTTTACTCGCCTGTTTTTAGTTATTTACCACAGCGGGAAATCAGTCGCTTTCCGGTCGTTGCCCGGTAACAAAGACAACAAAGACAACAAAAGGAAAGCGAAATCTTTCCGAGCGAGACACGAAGTGCCGAGAGTAACACGAGAGGGGTGCTGCGATCAAAGCATCCGATTCCCGCTGAGGCGAAAATAACTCCATAGGCTTTTTGCAGGTGGTGTGCGCACTACGATCGCTATGAGCGAGAGCGCGAAGCTGAGCGAGCGCGACTTGCATCGTTCCTCGCGTCCCCCGTTCTAAATTATCCCCGCCGCTCTGTGCGAAACAAAAAAATCGATAACGTGGGTGGCACATACCCGTATAGGTAACATTCCCCGAGTATCCCCCCCGGGTAATATTGAGTTCGCGGCAGAAGTTGAACAATACCTAGATTTCTCACATGTTTTGCTCCTAAAGAGTTTGTTTCCGCCAGAAGTCATTTTATAATTTTTCGACAAGAAGAAATGGCTGAAATCAAAGTCTGAAACCCTCAATGCTTTAGCAAGCCAAAGCTATTAGAAAAGTTTGAGCACTTTTATTTCAACAGTGAAAAATTCGTATTATGTCACTATATACTATATTGTCAGTAGCGAAACTCTAAACTTAAACAAATCTTGCACCCCACACATGGGCCACTGTTCACAATTTAGAACAGCATCAGTCTGTCTTACTGATGCATACCGCTTAAACTTACATCTTTTGATAATCAGGCAAACTCTTAGTCGATAGCCTTCGCCTACGAAGTTTAAGCTTAATTTTGTAGTCGCGCAAGTGAAACCTTCGGCTACGTTCAGCTGTACGTTCAACTCGTAAAATGAATATAATGTTCAGCTCCACATTTATTTCGGATCTTCCCATGTTAAGCTATTGAGCGAAGATTATGTTAAATAATCCTCTGAAGAAAACTTTGTCTTGCCCTCTTTTCCTTCAACCTGCTAACTGAACACCGCGCCAGAAAGTGTTTGATTCATACAAATCATGCTTCATTTAGATGGAACTGAAAATTCACTCAGTCGATTTATAGTTTTAATTAATAAAAAGTAGTACCGAAGTTTCACCTAAATTTAGTGAAGTATTTAATAAAACAATTATACTCCATTCTGCTGTGACGCAGTTAGGGACTGTGCAATAATTAACAGGAGGGGGCCGGGGAGGGCAATTTTTTTTTTTACGCCTACTTCAAGATGGCGGCAAGATGGCGGCGTTAAGACTTTTGCACAAAAAAGGGAACACAGTTAATGAATTGAGTTGATTCTAACCCACAATAAACTTATTCCCTAGCACAACAACGTAACATACGTCAAAACTGACCAATACTAACCGGTTTACTTCGAACGAATCATAAAATCGCTACTTAACATCAAAATTTAAACCATTTTTTAACCCGAAACAGTAAAACGTTGGCTAAATTCAAATTCTAAACTGGTGATTAACCTGAAACAATATTTAGTTGCTTAAAAAAATACAAAATGTAAATGGCACATGCTCTTTTCCTCCTGCTGTGGCTCTCTTGAACATTGCTACGGAGGTGATGTTTGTTCCAGACGCGGATGTCCAACAATTAAACATGTAGCAGGAGCTCTTCTTTCTGTTATAAGATTTTAATCCACAGGGCACTTGTATAAAGGTGTGTGTCTAGTAGTAGTCATTATTGGCCGCCACACCTCTATAGAGGGTCCTTAAGGGTGGGTACGAATCCCAGTTCCCAGCCAAATTTTAACCAAAATCCAATTCCCAGTAAAATTTTAAACAATTAATACATTTACCGTAAAAGCTCTGTTAAATTTCTCTCGTGTTCTCAAATTGGGGCTTATTTAATTTTAGGGCTCGAGAAGTGGGGGCTTATTATAGCGGGGGTGGGGGGGACTTATTTCAAATCACATATTTGCGAGAAAATGTACATTAATGTTTCAAGCTTTACTATTACACCAGTAATTAAAACAGAACAAGAAATGGTTTATGTATCACCGTCTTACAAATACATTGTCATTTATACCCTAACTCAACGATAGTTCTGGAAATTTTAAAAATCCCACGAAACGCCTGAAGCGCCAGAAAATATTGCTGACAAGTCATTTACATCTACCTGACAGAAAGGGGGGGGGGGGGGGGGCTTAATAGAGAGGGGCGCTTAATAGAGAGGGGGTCTAAATAGAGCTTTTACGGTATCTGATTTTATGAAAACGTGGTTGATTAAAATTTGACCAATAACTGCTAGCAGTCCAACACCCAGTTAAAATCACTCAAAAGAATTGCGACAAGGAGAATGAAGAGAGGGGAGGTGAAAAAATTACTTACACACTGCATGGAAATCGTTATATCGCCCATTTTAGAGAGTTACAGTGAAAATGGTGCAATTTTCATCAACCACGTTTTCATAAATTTGGATATTTGGATTCAGGACCCTTTCTATACATTGATTTTTATCAATTAAATAATAAATAAAACGATTTTTTTTAATTTTTAAATATTTCTTTTAATGTATGGAATTGTCATATCAACAAGAGAAATAACATGAACACCGTCCCTCAGCTTGTGACTTGTTAAAGCTGTTATCATTTTTTTTTTTAAAGTGCTGATAATAATCATAGACTATATAATATTTTACGTATACTACATTCTAGAACTAAAAACAATAACTCGTTCTTAATGTTTTTAGTATAACACGGTATTTGATCAAGTAAGCGCATGTACTTATATGATAAATCAAGCTTCCTCTAAAAACTAGTCTTTTCTAGTTTTTGTTCTAGTCGAGATCAGGCGGTAAATCAATGATTTTTTTTAATAAGTTGACAGATAATCCTTAAAGTTGAAAGTTTCCGCTTATTTCATCTTAATTATCAGCAACTTTTCATACGCTTTATACGACGAGGGTAATCTATGTAAGGAAGGCCTGATTTGACGAAAGAACGTGAACAAAAGTTAAAATAAAGATTATTTTTTCTGTATGGTCTACAAATTATCAATTAACACGGATTATTATACATTCAACTCACTATCTCTTTTCTGATTGGCCGAAAGCGTACAGTGAATTTTCGAAATCAGCGCCTTTGAAAGCATCTACGTCATCTACCTACAGATTATACAATAATCATGTCAAGTGCACTCAAGGTCACGGTAATCATGTCAAGTTCGCGAGAGGATCACGGGTAATCGTGTCAAGTTCGCGCGCTTTGCGTTGCTTGCCGCTTATAAGTAGACAACATCGGTGGCAAAAGCATTATTTTTTTTCGTTGAATGTATAATAAAACAATTATTAGATTCGGCTGATAACTCTTACCTCGACCTTGATTATTCTAGATATCACAAAAGCCTCATCCAATAATTCTTAATAATTCCCCTGTTGAACTCACTTCACATCGTAGAGTTCAGACGGTAAATCAAACTGTATTTTACGGGAGTAAAACAGTAACAGTAACAGTATTTTATTCGTACAACACAAATTATCAACCTATATTACTTATATTGTGTTACTCATTTAAAATCATTTAAAATATGTTTTAAAATCTTTCAGGCCATCACTTTTCTTTCCGTTTGCTGTGGGTTTGAGTTAAAAAAAAAACTCGAAACTGCGGCCGTCATTCCCGTATGAGGGGAGGGGGTATCAGTCGTAAGACCGCAAACTGGCGAAGAAAAAAAGGGATGCGGTACGGTATCTACGTGTGCTTATAGACAGCTATGATTGTTTTTATAATCAAATCTTGGTCGTTTTCAATTGGCCCAACTTCTTCCTTTGCCCCAATGACTTCATCCTCTTTCAAGGTTTCACAGTGGGTATCAAAGACCTTCACTCCCCCGTCCTTCTTTAACAATGCGAATCTGTTTTTTTTTTAAAGAGAGTAAATAATACGTCAGTCAGAATGCTGTTGTTTTAGATATCACAAAATGCGGAAAATTAAAAGTGCATTTTGCATGCACGTAGGTTAGACGATATGGTCTTGGCATTTGTGCAGCCAGAAATTTGTGGCAGCTAATTAAAATATTTTTATTTATTTTTTTATACCTTCAGATGCAACACAGACGGACACACCAGTTCCTCCATGTGACATTGTCGTTTGTCATTGCGGCGAGGTCAGTGGTTTTCATACGGTTAAGTTCAACACAGTTCCTCTCCGAAAAACACATCCCGTTCAGACGCCGTACTTCACATGAGCCGAATCGAATTCGATGAATTAAGTTCATGTGAGGTACGGCGTCTGAATCAATTCGGAACGGCTGAATGAATTCGGATCGGCTCAGCCGTTCTTCCCGCCTGGCTAAGCCGGGAATAACGGCTGTGGACCGGCTTTGATTCAGACGCCGAACTTCACATGAGCCGAAACAAATGCATAATTATTATAATGTATTTTTCAATATAACTGCAATTTTCCCCTATTAATTTCAGTTCGGCTGAATTAAGCTCGGCGTCTGAATCAATTCAGCCGGTCTAAATTAATTTGGGTCGGCCTAAATTCGAATTTGATTCCGGCGGCTCATGTGAAGAACGGCGTCGGAACTGGGCCTCACTGATGCTGATATTAATTGCATTACAATCCAAGTTTTCAAAAGCACGCTTGTTATCAAAACAGATCAGGAATACAAAGTATACTTACGCGAATATTTTAACGTTACGGTGTAAAATACATTTGTGAAGAGGTTTCCATTCTGTCAAGTCTTTGACAGTAACAGGGGAGGATCCAGGAATTTTAGATAAGGGGGGGGGGGGGGGGGGTCTGAGGGTTTACCCGAAATACGCGCGGATATTTTGCGAGTTTTGTATTTTTTTGCGAGCAATGAGTGATGTCCGCAAAAGTTCCCTGCTATTATGTTATTTTCCCTATTCGCTCTGTTCAACTGGTCAATACGGTCTCATATTTTGCGTGTTCTCTTGACCTTATAATTATGGTGAAATGACGTAATAGTAGAATCATAAAGAACGTTATTTTTAAAATTACCATTTTATTTATTGCGCATTGTAACTTATTTAGTTTTTGTCTATAAACTTTATAACTCGCAACTCCCAAAATAGCCGACCCCCCACTCAGTAAATGCCGAGTTACTTTACCTTGCTTGAACTGTGATTGGCGTCGAACCAAATGCCATCTTTAAGAACAGCTTGTTTTGGCCAGAAGTCCTTTTCCACAAACACTGAAACGTGTTATTGTTGAACCCAAACAAAGGACTCGCGATATCCTCCAGTTTTTCGACAAATTCTGATTTCTTCACCGTCCATCGGAAGCTTTTTCTCTTGGACAACTCCCTTGTCACTTTAAAGTGAGTCTAGAAAGATCAATTTCGCCAAAAAAAAAAAGATTATTAAAACTAAACTTTTCGAGTCTACTCTTTTTTTAAACTCGTAATTATACAGTTGTTTTACTATTATTTTAGCTATCGCCAGCAAGTAATATTCAAAATGACCGCCGCAAATTCAAAATGATTAAAATTAAACTGAGCGGAAAATCAATACCAGCACCTGAAATACTGTTAAACCATAAAAATACGGAATTTGTGATTCAAGTACATTTTATGACTCGCAATCGCGTACAGTACAAGGGTGCAATACAATATTGCAAGTTACGGTTTAAAAGGTTTGTTTTTATTCGTGGCCTGGCAAAAATTTCATTGAGTAGTGTTCAAAAGATAAATTCTCTCGATACGGCCTTGTTGCGGAGCAGATGTTTAAATACCAACATTATTAGAAAGAATTGTTTACTTTGAGTTTCGAAAATAATTGGATAGCTGTTCATAGAGATCAATGGAGTCATCTTGATTTTGACCTTTATTGGTCATTGCAGTAGTCTTTCGTTATTTCTTTCCTGGAATTACTTATTTTCCTACCTCAAACTATTTTTTAGTAATCGTCTTGTAATGCTCCGTATCGAAACTGTATCGACTGATACTATTTTAATTATTTTGGCACTTTTGCAGTTGTAAGCAAGTGTGAATCAGAACCAGAACCTTCATTTGGGTCAATTTATGGAAGTGGGCGGCTCCATACTGAGCGGCTTAGAACCGGCCCCCTATGTTTAAACATTCTACCTTCTTGTTTGTAATTTACGATCCTATCAGAATTTTCGACAACAACCTTTCTGGTTACACTTACTGTAACTATTAAGTTTTAATCGATAAGAATGTACCTTGTAACTTTTATATTTATCCGTTGCTTTCCTTTTGGCTGGATATTTTGAGAACTGTAGTGAAATTTATCGAAAAAGAATATTTTGACAATGTTTGCCAGCTCGAAGGAAAAATATGTTAATGGTTCTCTGCGCAAGCGTACTTTCGCTTTACTCGAGCTATGTAAGACTCTTACGTAAGCCGAAATTAAGATCGAGTGCCAGTTTGACCGATAATTGACAGTTCCCGAACGGCTATCCCCATAAATGCAACGTGAGAAAGATTTTCCTCAGAGAGTTAAAAATTGTAAACCAGAGTCACAACCAATAAAGCAAAAAGAAAGGAAACAGTCTTGGTGATTATCTACGTACGCGTAAAAGAGGAACACAGCTAATTCCCCATCAAAAGTTCCTCTTTTTACAAAATCACCTCTTGTTTGGTTATCGTATGAAGTTTGGTTAGGTTCTACCTGAGTCGAGAAACTGGAACTAGAATTTAGAGACGTTTGTATGACTGGGAGTATACGCCATACCCCCAGTCATACAAACGTCTCTAAATTTTCATGCAGTTTTCAACTAACGTTTTCTCGACTCAGGTAGAACCTAACCTAACTAAACTTCGTACGATTACCAAACAAGATGTGGTCGATCGTTGCGATCATATGGAAACCAGGCTTAAGTTTAATATGAATTTGCGGCGGCCATTTTGGAGACCACATGCAAATTGCATGGTAATGAAAATTTATTACATATTACGTGTGGATACAAGTGTATAAATTATGACTGACTCGAAGACTCGTCCGCTAGATATCAAGCTCTTACAATGTAATACATGGATTAAAACTATATTTATTGCAGAGTGCAATAGTGCAATAGTGCAAAAGTTTCAGCTTGTCAATGTGATGTGTTTTATTTATTTTATTTTAAATTATATGTTAAATGCATTACTGTTAAATCGAAAACTCACCCACCTTGTCATATATCGCGCATTGAAGAATTTCTACTTTACTTTTCAGAAGCGCCTGATGACTTTCTTGGTAGTCTTCATTATGGAATACCTCCATTCCTATTGGGTAGTAATTGTGGCACCCGGACACGCTACATTTTATTATCCTTTTAGGACATTCATTTAAATGGAGATGAACATGCGATCTGAAATAGAAACAAGATGGATCTTTTGATATCAGGCTTTCTTATTGGAATTCATGATTATTGTGCTAAACCTTGAAAGGGCTAAAAATAAAAAAACTAATTAAGATCAGATAAACCACTTCTCTGCGCTATTGGTGCATTATTACAGGTGAAACTGGGTGTCGGTCTTGTCAGGATTTAAGTTTTCGCATTTTAAAATCGTACATTCCTTGTCCTTCACCAAAATGAAATATGATTAATTAATTCATGATAACATAATTTATGGGTTACTGACCTTGGAAAAGTGTCACCACAATTCAGTGGACACGGTCCAGGCTTTTCTTGGCAGCTTAGTTCATGCAGATCTAGCATATCCCTCGAGACTCCTACAGCGCAGTGCCTGCATGGTACTTTCTCGTGAGGGCAGATCTCTAGGTGGTTCTCCAGCGAATCCCGCCGATGCGATCCGGCACACCCATTGGGGCAATTACGTAGAAGGAATGCGCAGTTGTCTTGGTGCCTCTCCTTCTTTCCATGTTCATCGACCCAAGAGCAGCCGCTGTTTGTGCATCGTACCATCAATTTTGAAATGATTGAACTGAGGGGTATGCTTATGTTCAGTGGCTGTTCGGGGATTTCCGCTCGACATAGTGGACATGTTTTTTCTCGGCCAGCTTCACCTTGATTCGAAATTAGCTGCTCCATGCATTCTTTGCATGCACTGTGCCCACATAATATGGACACGGGTCGGTTCATCAGCTCTTGGCTAAGAAATAAATGTAAAACGCGATTCCATTAACAATGGCACGTAAGCAAAAATATCTTGATACAAGCTTTTTAAATTGACCACTTCTCAATGGGGCTTTTCAGGGACCATGTAAACAAACACAGAAACAAATATTGCAAATGAATGTAAAATGGTTAAGAATCCCAACTGGCAGGAGACAGACCAGTTGGTTATTTTACAAGCGTGAACTTGGGGCTACCAAGAACAAATCCAGCTAGGAACAGGCTAGACTCTTGAAATAATATTAGAGTTAAATTTTACGTTTTAGTTCAAATAGACTGAATTTTTTTCTCAGTAGTAAATGGTTAGAACCCATGGGGTCCATGGGTATCAGTAGTTTTTCTAGTATGATCGTCCGGGTGACTGTAGTCCTGAAAAGGACTGTTGTTGGTGACTGACGTTTCGAAAACCTGAGCGGAAGTTATCTTCAGAGTCAAGTCACTCCTACTTCGTTTTCTATTTCTCCAAAAATGTTACGTCTTCTGAAGAAAGTCATCGATTGGCTACGAAAAAGCCTGACTGATAAGGAAGGACGGAACAATATAATAAGCAAAATCAAAAAGCCTGTCCTAAAAATTGTAAAAATCCGTAATCCACTGTATCTGCAGGTTCCGCGAATCCGTGGAAATTATCCATTGAATCCGTAATCCGAACGAATTTTTTTGCCAAATCAACCGATCTGCAAACCTATTCACCCCCCTCCTCTCGGCTTCTCTCATCGACTCCCGCGCGCTTTCGCTGAATATGAATTTAGACCTGCTCACAGGACAGGAGGACAAAACGGAGATATTCCTCAAAAAAGCTGTTCTTCGTGCACTTCTCTGCTGGCTGGGAGAAACAGTATTTCAACCCGCCTGGTTGTGAAAGACAGTATTTCACTGACCTGCATGGAGATAGTCTCCTTCGCAGCCGTTATTTGTGTCGCCACGCAACGCTTCGTGACGACACAAACAACGGCTGCTTAGGAGACAAGACAGTGGATTTTATCCCGCGACTGTGAGAAATGTGAACAACATGATGTCTTGCGTCTGGTCTGCGTTTTTAGTGAATTGGATCGTTTTGTCCTCCTGACAGGAGAGTCTTTCGTTTGGCCCACTCTCGAGAGATGCGTATAAGAGCAGTTTTGCGGTCATAAATAAATTTGCTTTATCTTCAGTGGAGTTTTGTCCAGAGCTCATTCTTCGCTACGCTTATTGGGATAACATTAGTACAGTGAAAAATTACCAAATCCCGGTCCCCTTACACACGAGCAAAGAAAAACTGTCCATTGAAAACGTGTCAGGGAAAAACTCACTAAAATCTACTGTATGCGACAAGTTTTGAAAGACCTTTTTGAGCATTCCCAAATAACAAGTTACCCAAATAAAACGGTAAACCTTACCATATCGGACACAGTAAATTGCGGTCCACGGAATCACTGTTTTGAAGTTCGCAGTTAAATTGGCTTAATCCAGACATGTTGCGTTGACAAATTCTACAGAAGCAGAGAATAGTAATCACTGTCACCGCGAAAAGATCGTCCACTGTTCTTTGCAAGTTTCGTAAACTTTACATAACACACGATCATCAGTCTCTGGAGAATTATGAAAACAATAGTGCTTTCATTTTCTTAAACTAAAACACATACAATGTTTTCACAGTTTTGTTTTGTTTAGTTTTGACTGTTTAACACAAACTGTTAGATGCTGTTTCACGGGTTAAATAAAATCACTCTTGCGGTCCGACACAATTTTTTTTGTTTGTTCATACGGTCACTATAAAATCACGGGAAAAAATCGTCATCAACCCAACCTGCGATCAGGCGTTCTTTTTTCTTTTCGCGGAGAGAACGAGGAGGGCCTGATTGCAGGTTATCGTCAACCACGATGACTAACTGAAAAGGCCGAAAATAACTTAACTTTCTTCTTTTTGTCTTTTCAAGAAGATGCGAAAGTCGATTCATGAAACGAAACGATTGCGATTTCGTTTCATGAATCGACTTTAGCATCTTCTTTACTACCATCAAAGGGTTTCATGGCTCGACGCATGTCCATAAATCAAAATACTTTGTTCACCTGTGCACGCTTTATGGCACAAGCCTATTTATGGCGGGAGTTGGAACACCAATTGTCAATCTACTAATTTTTAACTTCAAATTCTAATTTTAAAACTACATTAAATCTTCAATATTTCTTATTTCCCTAAATTTTACAACTCCTTTGAGAAAAACTATTTCCTCCTGCATAGATTCATGTTTTAAGCAGAGAGTTTTTGATTGCTTGAAACGGGAACGAGATATTTCCATGAAACCCATGTTAGTGGCGGGAAAATGGCATTCAGGTTAACTCCCGCCTCAAAACTTGACACGCCAATTAAACCAGGCCAAAGGGTCAATAAAGACATAATGGACCCATTGTCTCTTTGTTTGACGGTCGCGTGTAACGTGATATTTTAGTCAGCCAGCGCGTCGTTCTCAAGCAGGCAGCATGGCTGATTCTAGCTCCGATGAGAAGCCAGTTTCTCCTCCCCCTGGTGGTAAAAGAAGCCAAAGAACGTTTGTATGGTTAAAGGAAAGGTTAAATGCAACGCCACGAGGAGGCACATGGGATATTCTTAACCGCGAAGGAAGAGTGAAGGAGATTGCCTTCAGTTCCTGCTACGATGAAAAAAGGATGCGCGCTCTCATCAGAGAGAATTTCCCTTTATTAGCAACGGCTGACTTCAGAAGGTAGGGAAAGTTATAACATTTCATTGTTAATGTAGCAGTGTATTTTCAAAACTCCATCTTCTGGTGCAGTGGTGTAATTGAAAAAGTAGGGGAGGGTACTCAAGGAAGATCGCGTCTATTTTCCAGTTCGCTGCAGGGGGAATTTAGTTCCAGACGAAATCCAAAACATACAAAGAAAGAACAAGGAAGTTTTTTCCAAGCTTGGGTCAAGCAAATTCCATTTCATTAACATGCATCTTAAGTGAAAATCGACTCTTGATATGATGTCTCTACCTTGTGTTTGTCTGCGAGCCTTTGACAAGCCGCACAAGGAGCGGACGTAAATGCTGACTTTGAACTGACTTTATAGGCTTGGGTAGCACATGCAAACCTTTGAAATGTCTTAAAATGTTGCGGACAATGTGTCTCTCAGAACCTGTCCGAGACAATTTTACAATTACCCGTATATTAGCGTAAAGTAAAGCTCAATTCGTACGTCGCACTTGACGTGGTCAGCTGGAGTAAAATGAAGCGCGAGTACGAAGCGAGATTTGGATGGGCGCGCGTGAGTGGAAGAAAACGCGCGCGAGGTGCTTAAGTCCACCTCGCGGCTTACGAATTTTTACTTCGCGCGCGCGCCAAACAAGACCGTCAGCTACGCAGGCTACTGATGGCAGGAATTTAACAGCATAATTTTTGATTATCAAAATAACCTTGTCTCAATTTTGTCCCAAGCAAGTGCGACCAAAAGGCTGACATTTGACTTTTTGTGGGGTCTTAGGTTTTGGAATTTTCATTAAATACATGGGATTTTTTGTTTCGTTTTGTTTTCTTCTTTTCACGGAAGGATTTTGCCATCCATTGATCAAATCATCAAAAGCTATCACATGACTACAAAAGCCGTTCAATATTTTGATGTTTTTGAACCAGTTTTTTAGCTTCAGTTTTAAATAAAAAAAACCCACAGTTTATGCCAAGTTCCTTTCATTTGTCCATCTTTAATTAATTGGAAATTTTAGGTTTCCAAAGTCTGTAAACTTTGTCTCAGGTGGTAATTAATAATAATAATAACAATTTAAGTTCTTTTCTGCGCGTTCAAAAATCTCAATGAGCTTACAAATATGCAATAATAAAAATAACTAAACTCACTAACTAACTAACTAATCTAGTCCACGGGGGAGGAGAGCATAATTGCGTGACGAGTGGTAATCTGAAGTGATTGTTTGTGTGTATTTAGGGTGAGTTTTCCTCGCTTTGTTTATTTTTACTCTTATTTTTGCAGAATTCGGATATACAAGTCAGTTAAGTATGGCAGTTCTTTTGAACGGATATGTTGTAACATACCTAGTGGGAAAGAACTTTTACGCCTTTGTGGCCATGGCGGGTCTAAACGGATATACATGCTTATCAAACAAGGTAAGCTAATTATGTACTTCCAAATGAAAAGCAAAAACCAGTACCAGTAGTATTACTACTACTCCCCCTGGATGGGATGCTAATCCATCGTAGGGTATCCCTCCAGCATTTTGCTAGATTTACCTGACAGTTTGCTGCTACCCCTTGGTAGAGAGACACTGTGAGACACAAAATAATGTCCCAGACCACCCAATCTGGAATGCAATGGTCTTAGCATTTGGCCACTGAATCCTGTAACCAATTTTTGTTACATTTTAGCTATTTATGGACATTCCAAGAATGACTGAAAACCAAACATTACATCTTAACTGTCTGTATATTGTTATCTGACTTTGATAAATTAAAATTAATATTATTTTAATAACTCTTGTTAGTAGTCCGATTTCAACCACCACATATTCTGTCACCAATAACATTATCTGCACCTGCTACCTCATCTGAAGAGAAATAAATGCAAGAAAATTTACAAATCTTAAATGAGCATCATATCACGCTGTTTTAACATGTATTAATAATTATTAATTCCATAATATGAACCTACATGTATTAAACATTACAATATTCAGGGGGGTTCCAAGATTTTTTTGAAAGGGGGGTTGTATGCCTTTATATCTTGCCATGCTGAAGGCGTGACACAACTAGCTTCTAAGGTCTGGTGGCATACTTCCCAGAAATTATTTTTGATTTTACCCTCTAAAACGCCATTTCTTTCATTCTTGAGACTTGAAAAGGGTTTGTGTAGTCTGGAGTTTACCTAAATTCTCAACCAGAAAACCAATTAGCAATCCCCACATTTTTAAACCAAAATTTTCTATATTCCCTGTTTCTGAGAATTTATTACTGCTCAAAGGGGGGGGGGGTTTAACTCCCTCAATCCCTCCCCTGGATCCGTCCCTGATATTTATCTGCCATGGTGAAGAAAATAAAACCAATATCTCTTGTATTGATCTGCATGTACATGTATCTTTTCCATCAAGCCTACTATACTGTAATTGCTAAACGTAGCAGTAAAATTTAGCATAAATGTAACGATAATACAAGTTTGTCTGCAAAAAATGTTACTGTAGACAAACAATAATATTATTTGTTAACAAATTATGCACTGATTTTAGCCTCGCCTGCAAATGATAACTCATCTGCATCTGGGAGCGCACCTGCAGGTAAATAAATGCAATAGAAAAGTTACAAAACTTTGTTTGCCACAGTAAATAATTTTAAAGTGAAAAATATTTTAACATAAATTATGCCACTTTTACCACATGTATATGTATGTTTGACAATGTTGTCAAACATATTATTCTTGGTTTGTATCTGATGTCATCCAACCTTGTCCCCAGGGCCTTCTCTGTATTCAAAATGGCAGTGAGAGAAGACCCTGGCAAACGCCAGATCACGTGAACTTTTCTGCCTGCTCTATAACCTGTTGATTTTCTGATGTTGTTGATGCAAGCAGACATTTTTTGTAACATTGACGAACCAACAATTAGAGATAAATTACATACACAATATAATTGCACTGTTTATTAATTATCAATTTTGAAATGCTATGATTTCAGCCAACAGTGCCTTGCCTGCAATTAATAACCTGTCTGCATCTGGGAGCACACCTGCAGGTAAATAAATGCAAGAGAAAAGTTCCAAAACTTTGCGATGAAAATTGAAATGAAAATAACATTATTCTCAAATTACTTTGCCACAGTAATAATTTTGAATTGCTATGATTTCAGCCAACAGTGCCTTGCCTGCAATTAATAACCTGTCTGCATCTGGGAGCACACCTGCAGGTAAATAAATGCAAGAGAAAATTTCCAAAACTTTGCCATGAAAATTGAAATGAAAATAACATGATTCTCAGGAGGGGGACATTGGGGTTTGCGGTGTTGCGGTGTTGCTCAGTTTTTTATGCGGTATTTCGGTGAATAAAATCCCACATTGCGGTATTGCGGTGATCTCAAATCCTGCGGTGTGCGTTGTTTGTGTTTTTAAACCTCCGGTGTACGGTGAAACGAAATTATTTGCGGTGTTACGGTTTCTTGTTGGACCCTTGTACAATAATCGTCGACCCTTGTCGTCCTTGTCAGAACTAAATTTATAGCTTCTATATCTTCGTTAACCCGTGTTTTTATTTATTAAAAGCACGTACCTTTGTTAAACCTGTTAATTTGTAACACAGTATAGTCAAATACTACTGTCCAGTTAATATTTTATGCTTCAGCAGCCAGTCGCAAGCAGTCTTCATTTATAAGTAACTTAATATATTGCGGTGCCGGTGTTTCGTCAACTTTTCGTGCGGTGATGCGGTGTTTTTCGATTTTTTTTTTTTGCGGTGTTGCGGTATTCAGAGCCCCCCAATGTCCCCCTCTCTCAGATTACTTTGCCACAGTAATAATTTTGAATTGCTATGATTTCAGCCAACAGTGCCTTGCCTGCAAATAATAACCTGTCTGCATCTGGGAGCACACCTGCAGGTAAATAAATGCAAGAGAAAATTTCCAAAACTTTGCGATAAAAATTGAAATGAAAATAACATTATTCTCAGATTATTTTGCTACAGTAATAATTTTGAAATGCTATGATTTCAGCCAACAGTGCCTTGCCTGCAATTAATAACCTGTCTGCATCTGGGAGCACACCTGCAGGTAAATAAATGCAAGAGAAAAGTTCCAAAACTTTGCGATAAAAATTGAAATGAAAATAACATTATTCTCAGATTATTTTGCCACAGTAATAATTTTGAAATGCTATGATTTCAGCCAACAGTGCCTTGCCTGCAAATAATAACCTGTCTGCATCTGGGAGCACACCTGCAGGTAAATAAATGCAAGAAAAAAATTTCCAAAACTTTGTGATGCAAATTGAAATGAAAATAACATTATTCTCAGATTATTTTGCCACAGTAATAATTTTGAATTGCTATGATTTCAGCCAACAGTGCCTTGCCTGCAAATAATAACCTGTCTGCATCTGGGAGCACACCTGCAGGTAAATAAATGCAAGAAAAAAATTTCCAAAACTTTGTGATGCAAATTGAAATGAAAATAACATTATTCTCAGATTATTTTGCCACAGTAATAATTTTGAATTGCTATGATTTCAGCCAACAGTGCCTTGCCTGCAATTAATAACCTGTCTGCATCTGGGAGCACACCTGCAGGTAAATAAATGCAAGAAAAAAATTTCCAAAACTTTGTGATGCAAATTAATGAAATGAAAATAACATTATTCTCAGATTATATATTTTGCCACAGTAATAATTTTGAATTGCTATGATTTCAGCCAACAGTGCCTTGCCTGCAATTAATAACCTGTCTGCATCTGGGAGCACACCTGCAAATAATAACTCATCAGCTTCTGGTAGCACACCTGCAGGTAAATAAATTTCCAAAACTTTGCGATGACAATATTGAAATGGACGTTATTCTCAGATTATCAGTAGGTCAGTTTGATCAAGCCGAGCCTGCTACATGTACATGTGTTTGACAATAAATTTGCAGGAAACATGTACAGTCATGTAAATAGCACAATGAATAATTATTATTATCATATAGCTTGAGTTTCGTTGGACCTAACACGCACTCATTGGTTGGTTTTTGTTCACGTGTTATAGGCTAAAATCAATTCGAAAATTGCTACAATACAAAACTCATACTTTCCCAAAGTAAAACAGAATAACTTTTCCACAGACAGTTGAGTGGTTAGGCACGTGGTTACATCGTGACAGAAGGTGGTATGATGTTTTTGCCGACCTGTGTGACATGGTTGGGTAAGCGTGGGAAAAATCTGCTTGTACTGTGTATCGAGGCTGTTTTAAAAATGGAGTCGCCGGAAAAAAAAAACCTTTGGCGTGTTTTTCTCATGAACTAAATATGTCTTCTCAGTCTTCCTTATTGCTATATAACAAAAACACTTAATGACTGATACCTCGGGAAACAGTTAGTTTTGTTTTATCGAGATTTGCGGGGAAACAAAACTAACTGTTTCCCTCCGGACCAGTCATTAAATGTGTAATATTACAGTCTGAATTGCTATGATCTCATTTCAGTCAACAGTGCCTTGTCTGGAAGCACTACATCCTCTGCTGTCACCCCAAGGACCATTACTGCAGCTGGCAGTACATCTGCAGGTAAATAAATGCAAGTCGGTTTAATTAGTAATTTATAATTTTTTATAATTTATACATGTACATATTGCAATTCGATTCATGTTAAAGGGGCACTGTCACAAGGACGCATGCGCCAGTCTCGCGAGTCGAACTTGAAAAGGTTAGGCTAACTTTTTCAAGTTTGAGTTGCCAAATCCAAAATGGCGTCGACTAGTGGCGGCAGCAGACACGGTGGAAAGCATAGTAATTCTGGGCGAAAAAGAATATTCAATACCCCAACAAGAGCCAAGAGAGAGTGGACAAAACCCCATAAACGCATTTATCTTGAAGATAACAGTTTCAAAACATGGCTTGAAGCGAAATTCGTTGCAGGTTACGAAGGATATAATTATGGTGATATGATACTGTCTTCGCGACACATTTGTTGTCGAGGAGACGTTTGATCAAAACAGATGTGACCTCAGCTGTGACCTCTCACGCGAAAACGGTACAACACGGCTTTCCGTTCGAAAGGCTAAAAGCCGTTCACTACCCGAACGGCTGCTACTACCCGTTCGAAATGTTCGAACTGCTGCTGCTACCCGTTCAGAAAAAAATATTCACTCGTTCGAATTAAGCTAAGCCAGGTTATCCATTGAGAAAAAATATTGAGCTGCGTTCGAACGGCAACGGTTATCCTGGGGGTAATATCCATTGAAAACTTATGTACGAATGGATAAATCTAAGCTTGGCTGTCAAAAGTGCGTTGCGTTACGTCCGTTGCAAAAATATTTTGTATTCAAATCATGTTTCGGAAATACATATGCGAACAGCGCACGCTGTTACAGTAATATTATGACTTTATCTGTTTTACATAATCGTGATTAGAAACAAAATACATGCAAATATTTTCACTAACCGTCATTATGGAATGGCGGCCAAATAATTTATGGTCGACAGGAAGTGAGCAGTTTTCGCGCATGCGAATCCGTGAATCCTTTAAACGGGGAAATCACACCAAAACGTTCATTGGTTAGAGTGTCCGTGCTGTAATAATATTCTTAATTGCCATTATTTCAGTCCGAACCAGTACCTTGGTCAGTCCCTCATCTGCTTTCACCGGGACTGTTATATTACCATCTCAGTGATTTTAATTGTAATTGGGTTTTATTTTTGAACAGGTAGTGTTATTATTGAAGATGATGATGACCTACAAAGGAGCTGTTTCCAAATTAGCCCCATGAACGATGACTCAGGTACATGTACCATGCATGATATTGCACCATTATAAACTTTGTAAAATTAATTTAGTGACTGGTAACACATACTTTTCTTGTTTACGGCGGTTCTTTTTTTTAAGCCTCTCCATCTTGATCTTGTTATTTTGATTTATTACACAAAGTCAGGAATTCCTGTAGTTTGAATCTAACAGTGGGCAGATAAGGAAAGTCAGTTGGACCTCTATCTATGTTTCTATACAGTAAAAGCTCTACATGTATTTAGCCCCCTTTTCTAATAAGCCCCCCGCCTCCCCCCCTTTGGAAGTCAAATTTTGTAATAAGCCTTCCCCCTCTCTATTAACTCATTTCTTGTTCTGTTTTACATTGTAGTTATTGGTGTGATAGTAAAGTTTGAATTTGTGAATTTTCTCGCAAATTTATGATTTGAAATAAGCCCCTCCCCTCTCTAATAAGCCCCCCTTCTGGAGGCGTGAAGTTAACCCGTTTACACAACAGTATTCTCTTCCCTACTTCTTTAAACATAGCATGCCCTTTAACTGGCGCAGAACAGTGGCAAACAGGTACGTTTCTATAAAACAGAAGAAAAATACACTTTTAAAAATAAAAAAATAAAATTAATTTAACCAGAAATAGATCACACAAATTAAACAAGTATAGAGATGAACAAGTCCAAAAAGCAACTCATGTTATATCGATAGTAGTACATCCTCGTTCCCAGAGCTGCACAGGTTTTTTTTCTTTGCACCGGAAACGAGTAGCCCTGGTCTCTTTTCATTGGCTGATAAAAAATGAATGCGCAACACAAATTAATGAATGGATGTCCGGAATTTTCGGACATGTGGTATTAGCTGAGACTAGAACCTCCGTTTCGCCAACCACGTGACCAAAAGAAACAGAGGATCTGGGAACGAGAATGATCGATAGTACAACAAGAAAAAAACTGATTGAGCAATCAACATATATAGGATACCTTCTGGGATTAAGATCACAAAAAAAAAGTTGTTTAAACATGAATGCTGCTGTTAATTTGTTGATATTTTTTGTTGAATTATTGCACAACAATTAAAACATTCATTCAGTTATTTGTTATGCTATCAAATTTAAGCTGGGGTCATAACAGAGGACATAAGTTCAGTGGGAATACTTGATGCTCAGAATGCTCGAGGTATGTTGGGAACATTTTTATTTCTGTCAACCTACATGTATATAGAATCAGGAGTGCAAAAAATGTAATGAGTTAATTCATTTTTTTTAAAGTTTGAACAGAACTACAGTAAGCACTCTCGGGAGTGAAAGGGTTTAGCCAACGCCAGAAACATAATAAAACGAGCCACGAAATCATGCGATCACACAAACCTGATCATGACCATTAAATTGCTGGACCTGTTCGAAAGCCGATTAACGCTAATCCTGGATTTAAAGTTAATCAAGCTTTTAATTTCTCTTGTATAAAAGTATTTTTCTCTGCTAATTTTTTGTAGTCAAAGGCAAAACAGAAAGACAAAAAATATAAACAGAAATCCTCACTGAAAAGTTACAAAACTGAAATCAAAATTTGCGCTAATCTTTAATCGTTCTTTGAACAACCCGGCCCTGATTATTAGTTTTGACAATGTTAGACATATGTTAGTTTTCAACCATGTAATAAATAGTATCTGTTATAATTTTATAGTGAAGGAATTGGACAGGACACAGGAGGTCTTGTTGTGTGAACATGAGCTTAAGGAAGGATCAAGTCAGCAAAACATTCACCTGCCAGTCTTCCTTAACCTTAAATTTGAAGAGGTTTGTATTAAATGGCAATTAATTAACTATTGGTTTTGCCAATATGGCTGACAGATTTTTAGATGTGTACACGTGCACGTACTGTAAGGAAAGAACACTTAATTCCAAATTATGTATTTTCTCTATTTAAAAATTTATTTAATTGCTATCCTAAGTAGAGAAACAAGGACAACACAGACAACATGAATGCAACATGGCTTAATTAACTGGAAGGTGAAATGAAATAATATTTACCGGTTAACTGACAAATTAAAGTTTGTCGAAACAGCCTACATTTCTCTAGCTGTATACTACTGCACCTTAAAGAGAAATTAAAACTAAAACGAGAGTTGAGAGTTGTTTAAAATATGAGTCCATACAAAGAACTAGTTTTAATTCTAAAAAGTTGTGGTGGTAAAGTGTTGACTGTTTCATGTTTCTAGATGTGTCACCAAGCCAGAGCTGACAGGCGTATTATGATCCTGGTGGTATTGAAGAAAGGTGACAACCTTCCACATGTAATCAGGTGACTAAAGCTGTATGCCGTTAAAACAGAAACACTGTTTTTGCACCTGAGCTAGCCAAGTACAGTCACTTAATAATTACATGTACATGTATGGAAACGTACATGTATCGTAGTTATTTTCATAGTCAGTGTTAGACAGAGGTTAATTTATTTGTAAGAGATACATAAAAGGAATGGCACTGTACAAGATTCACATTTTTCATGGAATGGCAGTTTTGCAAACAGAATTTGACATAACAACTGACTTAAACAATGTTATATAAATAAGAATCTTTTTAGCGGAAGATTGTTTTATTGCATACAAATGTACATTTTAATACATAATTAATCACATAATGTTTCTTTCGCCATTAAATCATCAGGGTTCTGACTGCTATAATCAATGAAGGACAAAACAATGTAGCATACTTCTGGATTGCTAATTCAGACACAAGATCTGGGAGAAAAGGTATTTAACCTTTGTTATATTATAATTTTAGGATAAGGGTTAATGCATTTTGTGCTTAATGTCCATGTATTTACCATCAATTTCACTGCTACGCAACTTTCAAAATCAAAGTTCACTTGGCAATAGACTTCTGTTAATCATGCTTACCTTATATGGCTTTTCTCCTGCCGCGACAAAAGCGTGCATGTGCGATTACATGTATAGTAAAAGCACTAAAAGGTCTTCTACTTTCCCACCTCGCTACCGCCATTTGGGACTGTTCTGAATCATTACTATTAGCCATGACTTAAGCTTTCCACTTAAAAAAATGATTATTTGATTCAAATTTCTTCAACTGAAGGAATCATTCGGCCGACTGGACATGTCTAGGACGTTATTATGCAAATATATGTCATGTAATGCAATCGTAGTCAGTGCTTTTTTCGGGCATTTCTCTGTTTGTAGACGACAATACTTGTAGATCCAGAACCATTCTTCCCTTTACAAATGGCAGTAGCAAAGTGGGAAAGTAGAAATCAGTGGCCTTTCAGTAATTTACAGTCGCGCGTGTACAAATTTGTCGCAAGGAAGAAGAAAAGCCATATAAGGTACGCATGATTGATGTAAGTCTAGTGCCAAGTTAACTTTGATTTCTAAGGTTGCGTAGCAGTGAAATAGAAGGTAATGATCATGAATACAGTGGAGCCCCATTAATATGGACACATACGGGCCAAAGAAAACTGGCCACAATAACGGGGTGGGTGTTATTAAAGGGGTTCTTTAAATAAGAAAATGACTGACTGAGCTTTTGTTCGGCCCAAAATAAGTGGCATGCATAATGTTATTAACAGGGTTCCACTAGAAGCAGAAGGTCTAAATGATTAATTTTGTACCAGTCATTAACAACAACAATAATTAAATAATTAAATAATAAATAATGTTGATGATATTTATTATTGTTGTTGTTTTTGTACTCACTGTTTTTATTGTGGTATTATATATTATTTTGTTTTGGCAGTGAAAGGTAAATTTGGGATAAGCATTGGGTCAGAAGTCTTTGTTCTGGCTCCAACAACATCTCAGCCCATTCTTGTGGAACGGTATTGTGGTAAGTTTATATGAATGTAGCATGAAACAAATATTGTTTTGTTTAAAAAGGCCGGGGGGGGGGGGGGGGGGGACTCTGGATTTAAAGTGATGGGGAGGTGTGAATGGGGACATAAATTAAAACCGGCTACTTTATGACTTTTAGGTGACGCCCTGAAGATGACACGACATGAAGATGTCATGGATGCAGTGCAACGGGGATTAAGTGCAGTTGCTTCATTTACCAGGGAATGGTAAGACTTAAAGCCCTATTGAAGTACAATGAGTATTTGTACAATAACTCCTCATAATCAGCTTTCATTGGTTTCATGCCACCCTAATTTGTATTTTGCACTGAACTGAATTCATTTGGACAGCTGCTACATGTTCATTGTGGGAGACGCGGTGGCCTTTTGGCTAATGGTTTTCGCGCAAGACTCCTGATCGAGCGGTCCGATTTCAAGCCCTAGTTTGCATCGTTGTGTTGTGTTCTTGGGCAAGACACTTTACTCTCACAGTACTAGTGCCTCTCTCCACCCAGGAGTATAATAATAATAATAATAATAATAATAATCTTTATTTATATAGCGCCATTTCTACTAAAAAACCAACAGCACTTAACAAAACTACTTAAACAAATAAACATTAATTATTATAACTTAATATAAATGGGTACCAGCGAACTAGCTGGTACCTAGCTAGCTGTCATGGCAACCTAACAAAATGCTAGGGGGTTACCTGCGATGGACTAGCATCCTGTCCAGGGGGGGTATCAATACTACTGAAACCCAAGTTAACCCCAGGATTCCTTTTTTCCAACAGGGAAAAGTTAGAATTGGACAGAAAGCTGAAGAGAGAGCAAGAGAAGTTTTATAGAGAAAGTTCGAACACGGATAGACGAAAATTGGTAATTGCTGTACAATTTGAAAACGTTTTCCTACATATGGTCAAATTATGCCTATCCACACAGATATCCACACAGACACTAAACTATAACTAAGTGATTTATATGTTAGCTGTCAAAAAATCTCCAGTTAAAAATAAAATTATTGTTTGCAACATTATTATTATTTCCTGTTAGGCTTTTGGCTTGTCGAGTTTCAAACCTCCATGTTGTTAAGTTTAACGGTCTTGTACATGTACATGTAGCATTTTAAATTGTTAATTTTTTTCTTGAGCTTCAAGCTTGTTTTTAAAAGTACTTTTAATTTGTTTGTTTTTTGGTAAAGTACCAAATATGACATTTCAATCGAATTATTGCATACTTCTGTTACAGGAAGGAAAAGGAAAAGGAAAGGGAAAAAATAGGGTACGTACAGCTACAACGTTTGCAGTAAACAAGTGTTTGTGTTGCTAAGTAACAGCATTGAGGTCATGATCACATGTTTTATGAGTCTATGAGTTATAAATCATTTATTCAATGGTAACTACTGAC
Source organism: Desmophyllum pertusum (assembly GCA_029204205.1). NCBI lineage: Eukaryota > Metazoa > Cnidaria > Anthozoa > Scleractinia > Caryophylliidae > Desmophyllum > Desmophyllum pertusum. Next base: position 809,451 of record MU826380.1, read on the forward strand.
AGTTTGTAGCTACTGTAGGTACTAATAAGAATATTTGTTCTTAGCAAGTAACCGATGGAACAGAGACAGTGGAATCAAACGAAAAGGTTAGCAATGATAAGCCTGGATAAATGCATGACTGTAGTCAATGTCATTTCAGTATGGCTTGATGATAAATGTTGATGTCAGCGAATTACAAATCAATGCATGCAAACAGGTTGATATTGTTCATTAAAACATAGACTGGAAAATGCGCGCGCTCTGATTGGTTAAAAACCATGTTTTATCAGAGTATAAATCATAGAAAAGCCGTGTTTTATCGTTTCGCGCGCGTTAAATCTATATTTTAAAGCACATAAAGAAGCCAAAACCATGTATTATACTGTCATAAAACACGACGGGAATTTGAGAACACTTGAGAAATTTAGAAAACACTTGCCTGCGGCTCGTGTTTTCTAAATTTCTCTCGTGTTCTCAAATTCCCGTCGTGTTTTATGACAGTATAATACATGGTTTTGGCTTCTTTATTTGTTAAGCACAACACAAGCATTAAAAAAAATAAAAAACAGTACTAGACAGAGGTACTAATATCAAAAAAATATCAATTAATGAAATAAATTAACTTTGTTCTTAGAAAGTAACCGATGGAACAGAGACAGTGGAATCAAATGAAAAGGTTAGCAATGATAAGCCTGGAAGAATGCATGCAGTCAAGGTCATTTCAGTATGGCTTGATGATAAATGATGATAAATGATGATGTCAGCAAATTACAAATCAATTAGCCAGAGGTACTTGAATTAAATATTAAAAAAATATCAATTAGTGAAATAAATAAACTTTGTTCTTAGAAAGTAACCGAGGGAACAGAGACAGTGGAATCAAACGAAAAGGTTAGCAATGATAAGCCTGGAAGAATGCATGCAGTCAAGGTCATTTCAGTATGGCTTGATGATAAATGATGATAAATGATGATGTCAGCAAATTACAAATCAATTAGCCAGAGGTACTAATTAAATATTAAAAAAATATCAATTAGTGAAATAAATAAACTTTGTTCTTAGAAAGTAACCGAGGGAACAGAGACAGTGGAATCAAACGAAAAGGTTAGCAATGATAAGCCTGGATGAATGCATGCAGTCAAGGTCATTTCAGTATGGCTTGATGATAAATGATGATGATGTCAGCAAATTACAAATCAATGCATGCAAACAGGTTGATATTGTTCAGCACAATATGAGAATAGTTACAATGTGCCTACTTGAACCAGGCCACTTGGAAGAAAACTAACGGTAAACCAATCAAAACATTATTGAAAAGGATAGCAACTTTTTTATATAAATACAACTTGTGACATTGAAGCATCCATGCCAGACAATATATCTACAACATACAACTATTTCAATTAACGTTGTCGGATAGAAGCGTAAAGCCAACAAGACAAGACCAAATGATAGTCTAGGAATTCATTAGAATTTACTAGTTTTTGTTTAAGTGATTTGGTTGGTTTGACCCGAATTAGATAATTCGTTTTTCCATGTTTTTTTACTAGCTGATTCTGCTAAAATTTAGTTTGGCCAAAAGTTAATCGAAATAGGTGTACATGTATTTGAACCAAACAATGCTGGAAACTGTTTTTTTGATTGGTTGGCTTTGAGGGTCAGTGTAGCTGTTACAAGAATGATGATTTTTTTAGTCAAAATATAACAAATAATCTACTGAGGACACGACTGAAATGGAACATATTGCTATGGCGTTTAAATTTTACTATACTTTGGCAGCCCCTGATGGCCTTGCTCGCTAGTTATTTTCCTAAGCAAAGGGATAGGAGGAGATACAGTCGAACCTCTCCTTACGGACACCTCTCTATTACGGACAGTTCCCTTGGTCCCGATAAAATCAGTGCCCATATAAAAAAACCCTCTATAATACGGACACCTCCATAGCTAATACAGACACTTTGCTGCGTCCCTAGCCTCCTATGCAGACTTTCTTTGGGCTCGTCACGCAATCTTTCCTCCCCCACGAACGTCTGCTGAAACGAGCGGCGGTTTGCGTAGACCAATCACAGCGCGCTTCCAATTCCTGGAAGCGCACTTTGGACCTTGAGAAATTTCGCGCGAGCGACAGTACAAACAAATTGGCGGAATTCAACGTGTGCAAAGCACACAACATGCACGACGAGGCTATACGTAAACTGCGCTTCCACACAAAGCTAGAACACAAAACGTGACTGATGCCCCTGTGAACAGGTGTGGGCAAATGAGAGAGCTGCTGATGACCACCACTAGCCTGACTCAAGACTCATCCTCTTGACTCCTAAAGAGGCAAAAGGCCGCATTGGCTCGATTTTAACTTAGCCTAAATTCCATTTAGCCATATATAAAATCAGTTGAACCTGTATATATAACGGTCACCCTCGGGACTTCGGTAAGTGGCCGCTTAATACAGGTGGCCGCTAATAATACATGTTTAATTACAAGTAGCAAATACAACTCGGGACTTTGAGAACTGGCCGCTTAATAGAGGGCCGTTATATACAGGTTCGACTGTAACTAAACAATAACAACAATTATTATCAATTAAAGTAACCTATTATTGACAGACACACAATTCGCTTTGGAACATAATAATCATCAGTGATAACTTCTCTGTTGCAGAATGATGTCAATACACTCACTGTCACCAAACTAGAGCAACAGCTATTGAAGGTATACATAATACATGTAGCCAGTATACTGGCACAGACACACAATTCACTTTCGAACATAATTATCAATGGTAACTTCTCTGTTGCAGAAAGATGATGTACTCTGCACTGCCGCTGAAAAGCAACAGCTATTGAAGGTAAGTATATATTATGTAATTTGATATATGCATCTATCCAGCAAAGAATGACCTTGCTTGACTAGCTCGCAATAATTGAGACAGGGTCAGAAATCAAAGGAATTTTACTTTTAAAGTGAGGATTGGCACAGATAGGGGAGGGGCAAAACATGCTAATTAAGATCACATGCAAGCGTGAGTGGAAAATCAATGAGTTATTAATACCCCTGACTTTTGCTAAAAAACAAAATGCATTTGTATCGTCTGTATATTGTCAGATAAGAGAATCAAGAAAAAAAAGGATCTCCAAAGAACCAGCTGGAAATGATGACTATTTCAAAATTATAATTCAACATCCCGGCAGTAGTGGCCGACAGGCAAGGAGGTTTAAGAAAGATGCCCTCTATCAGGTATTTCTAAATGGCACGTCATTGACATTCTAAATATATTGAATCTCAAATTAAAACAAATTTGTTAGTTGAGAATAGCTTGATTACTAATTATAAATGACTAACCTACAAAATTTTTGATTATGCGAATGATAGGAGGTGTATGACTGGGCAGGATCTGAGGAAAGTTTGCCTCTTCATTTCGTGTTAAAACGAAATGGAATGGAAGTGGTGAGGCACAGTGACCCCATACAAGGTCATGGAGTATTGGATCTCTGCGAAAGAGTAAGTGGCTTGATATTAATAATATTATAATACTAGAAACCAAATAATAACGTACTCGAAACGAAAATTTTAGCAAATAAGTTCAGCTTATTGGTGATAGTAAACTGTAACTGAAAAAAAAAACAAAGGCAAGAGAAACGGGCTTGAGCTCAAGTATATATAGCACTGACAAGTTTGATATCACCAAGTTCAAGACAACAAGGTTAATGGAACCCCGCCCTACGGCTACCCCGTTAATATGGCCACCTCTTTTTGGTCCGGCAAAATCGCACTTAATCTGATCTCTTGTATATATATATAAACCTCACCTCATAATACGGCCAATGGCCAGATTTTGTGAATTTGAGTATGTTTTCGGATCTTTCTGTAAATTGGTTGAGTTTGCCTTTAGTGCTCGTTCAGTCACTTTTGTTGTACATTTACAATAACCCCACAATTACCCCATATTGTACCCCATATTGTACCCACTGCATTATAACGGCCACAATTTTTTGGCCCATACATTTATAGGTGTCAGGGTTTCACTGTATAGTCTGTTCCAGGTGTTCGGGATAGTCGGGAGCGAAGCAAAAATACAAGCAAAGAGTGGCGGCTGCGAGGGGAACCCTGACTCTCTCCATTTGCCGCTCTTAGCGTGTCTTGACATGTGGCTAATCTCCACTATCCAAACACCTAAAACAGGCTAACTGTATTATTAAATTAAAGGCATTATAACTCTATTTGCACCGTTTAACTTGATGACCCAAATAACAAATAACAGCTGGGAGAAGGAAACATGAAAAATAGTGTTACAACTTATCCAGAATACATTTCTCTAGTATGCTGTCTTACCTAAATTTTCCCATAGCTTCTCTCTAACTGATATTAATAATATATTTTATTTCTTAAAATTCTGCAGACAGAGGACCAAATCAGATCCTTGCTGGGATGCCAGGTTAGGGAAAAAATGCATTGATGTCAATATCAATTGAAGGGCCGGGGGCATAACCAACCTATATTGATTTTTAGGACCTTTTTTTTTTCCCCTAAGATTTGCCGCGTTTTTGGAATGTGACCTAAAAATTAGTTACCAAACATTTCCCCGTCATTTTTTTCGCTAGTTTCTCCTTCGTTTTCGAGAAATAACGTGTTGACAAAAAAAAAGGTCCTAAAAATCAATATAGGTTGGTTATGCCCCCGGCCCTTCAATTATTAATACATGTACTGTGGTACCCTCCTGCCACGGTCTAAACAGCCTGCATAACCAATTAACCTTGCTTTGCTTACAGGTTTCATTCAAAGGCACTTACATGTGTGCAACGGATGAGGAACTTCATTCTACAGTAGTTGGTGAGAAAAACTTTAACATGAGACTCACCCTTCACTAGTGATTTACCGATCATTAATGTGAAATGATTGATTGCATTATTTTGGTATTTCTGCTTTTAAAGAGTATACAATGATTCTCGGAATACACATTATTATAGAGATATGTGTAATTATTACATTATCTGAATGTGATCCTTATAAATTCTCATTATTATTTTGAAATTAAACTGAATTTGCCCTTCCTGCCGTGACAAAATGAATTACATTTACTCTAAAAAATTTAATAGACTTTAAGCACTATCAAATACAGTCGAACCTCTCCACAACGGCCACCTTGGGGACAGAGGTAAGTGGTCGTTGTAGAGAGGTGGCCATTATGGGGAGGTAGGGGTGTAATATGACACCATTTTTTTTTGGGGGGGGGGGCCAACCGTGGTTGTGAAGTTCTATTTTAATGTGACTTACTGTGTCACAAGGCTTTTTTTTTAATTTCACAATTTAGACACAGAGCCTTATCAGCTGTACTCGATTTATGAAAATAAAAATACAGTATAGATAGTAAATGCGTAAAAAAATGGAAAATAGAAAAACACGGGGGCCTTGTACTTTCTTATTTTTTTACTCTTCCATCAGTGGCCTGAATGTCATGATCGCACTCTAAACACGTGCTGCAATTAATAAGATACTGTACAGCCCTGTCAGCCAGACGATGAGCGGTACGGATCAGGTTCCGTGACCTTTTACTGTATGCCAAAAACAAATGGGGTTTTGTATACACCGTTCGTCAGTCATTGATTAAGTGGCCGTTGTGGAGAGGTTATTTTGGCAGCTGGGAGGCGCTTGCCGTTGTAGAGAGGTTAAAACAAGAGTGAATGTCTGACTGTATATAAAAAACCTAGCTATTATACATTAATATAATTTATTTTTCTACAGATGACCCAGTTATACAGAATGAGGACCCTGAGGTAAGGAAGGAATCGGTAAAATGGGTATTCTAACAGCTGTATGTTTAATAATTGAATTGTGTAAATATTTTTTTGTTCTTGAAAGGACATATGTCCGACTAAGGCACCTGTCATTATTTACTGGGGGAGGGGAGGGGGGGGGGCACTTAAAAGTTTTGAAGGAGTGGGCTCAGAAATTGTGACCCTCCCCCAAATCGGAGCCAAAAAAAAAAAATTGAAAGGACACCTAAAAAATTAAACAGTGCCTTAGGGGTGTTTCTTGGTGTTGCGGAAACCATTTATTGTATTTTTGTTTGTTTTTATGTTGTGTTACACAAACACAACATCTTAGTTTATGTGGAGCTTTTGTAATGGCTCATATTAGATCACTCTCTCCTACATGTAAGATGTCGACTTTTGGAAATTTTAAAGAAACGTATGGAAAATTAAATTACGAGATTTTGCCTCTAACATTGCTTCAAATACTACTGCAACAGCGCAAGGTATATATTTTTTCTTTTGTGTCGCAGTTTCCCTTTTGGTACTTGTGCAAAAGATGCATGCGTGTAGCGCCTAAATTCTGAATATAGTCACCAGAAGCTCTAATTATTGACCTGATTTCCTACAAGTCACTGACTGTTGAAAACTCGTTGATTATTATTATTATTAGGAACATAACCTTAGATTATTGAGTTCTTAATTGAGCCAGGTCCTCTGTTACCAGGCTCTTCGTGAGCCAGGTCCTTTGTGACCAGGTTCTTAGGAACATAACCTTAGATGACTGGGTTCTTAATTGAGCCAGGTCCTCTGTTACCAGGCTCTTCGTGAGCCAGGTCCTTTGTGACCAGGTTCTTAGGAACATAACCTTAGATGACTGGGTTCTTAATTGAGCCAGGTCCTCTGTTACCAGGCTCTTCGTGAGCAAGGTCCTTTGTGACCAGGTTCTTAGGAACATAACCTTAGATGACTGGGTTCTTAATTGAGCCAGGTCCTCTGTTACCAGGCTCTTCGTGAGCCAGGTCCTTTGTGACCAGGTTCTTAGGAACATAACCTCAGATGACTGGGTTCTTAATTGAGCCAGGTCCTCTGTTACCAGGCTCTTCGTGAGCCAGGTCCTTTGTGACCAGGTTCTTAGGAACATAACCTTAACAGACTGGGTTACAAAGTGAGACTCACTGGGCTTCGGAGACCAATAATAGTGACTTTCAAACAAAAGGCACATGACATGAACTTCAAAAACATAACAGACCATCGTTTCTTAATGGCTTGAATATATTTGTTATGATTCCAAGCTGGAAAATATCGAATTTTAGATTAAGATAAAATGAAACTAAGAGCGAAAGCAACCACACGCTAACTGAGGAACGTGTGATTCTTTTTTTTTTATATAAAATTTACAAAACAAAACCTTGGTAATAAATTATTGGCTCAAGGGTGGTTTATAAGGAAACTAGGTAAGGATTAATTACAACTTTGGGTTGATGAGATGGACCATGAATTTGTATTTATAGCTGGCATTTTATAACCCTAATGCTAACACACTAACACTAATGCTATAAAACGTCAGTTATGAAATTCAGGTTGATGGTTTCTCCTTTAATTATGAACATATTGAATGGCTTCTAAAAACACTGGCAGACATTTACATTTAAATGACTTTAGTAGCAAGGGAAGTATACCACTCAAACAAGGCCTGTCTGAAGACAATGTGTTCGAGACAGGCGTTGTTTGAGTGGCATACTTCCCTTCCCTATTTTTTCCTTACAGAAAAAAGATCAAGGAGAGGAGAAAGAAGGAAAGGAAGGAGAACAAGGAGAAGAAATGGAAGAAAAAGAACGAGTGGAACAAAATGAAGGAGGGAAAAAGGAAGACAGCAAAACAAGAAAACGGAGAAAGGACAACAGGACGAATGCTCAAAGGAATAAGGCAAAAAAAGTAAGAAAAGACAATGAAAATAAGGAATAAATTAACAAGAGAGAACGCTAGGTAAAAGGGGCAGGTCTAAAACGGGGGTGAGGGGTAATGGTAAACACCACAACACCAGCCAACCCTCCCCCCCCCCCCCCTCTACTCCTCACCCCCGTTTTATACCTAGTAGTAGTAGTAAAACTTTATTTAAACACGGTGTCAATTCACAATACATGCTCTTCCATCGAGCCGTGTATTAAATTAATTACAATAATAAATGATTACAATAATAAATTAAATTACCTAGCTAAATATGTTATTTACAAAATTATGTATAATCTATAAAAATTACTAACTATTTATTAAATTCGATAGATATTAAATACATGATTTAAAAGAGCTAAGAGTGGGCTGTGCCTTAGTGCTCAAAGGCAAGCTGTTCCGTAGGACGGAACCGCGATATTGAAAACTTCGTTTGCCTGCTTCAGTACTAGGTCTAGGAACGAAGAGGTTGTATTTCGAATTTCTTAGATTGTGCGAGTGGACACTGGATGTAGTTTCATTCAGACGAGTCGGAGAAAGATTATGGAGAGTCTTAAACAGAATAACTGCTAGTTGCTTTGAACGCCTTCGCTCCAGAGAGTCCCAGCCTAGGTCATCGAGTAAAACGGAAGATCTAACATTTAGGTCAGAAAAGGTGATTAGACGCGCGGTTCTATTTTGGAGTTTCTGGAGTCTTTCAGATTGACAAACACCAATAGTGCCCCATACGGAGCTGCAATAGTCAAAATATGGTTATAGATCATAATAAGAGTCTCGCGAGGAACCAAGTTCCTAACACGTTTGATGGCCCCGAGGCCCGCGGATACTTTCTTGACAATATTGTTAATATGGGAGTCCCATGATAAGGTCTCATCCAAATCAATGCCAAGATACTTGTAGATTTTAGCCCTTTCCAGGGAGTGTTTGTCAATCTTAAAGTCAAACTGGTGGTTTAAATTTGCTAGCATGTTATGGCTACAAATAATAGAATACTTGTTTTTTTTTACATTAATACTAAGTTTATTTGCTTGCAACCAAGTCTGAATTTCAGCTAAATCGCTATTTAACTTTGATTGTAGATCTATTGGTTTACGTTCATCAATTAATAAATTCAGTTAAGACTCATAACTCTTAGTATGAAAAGGGGAAGTATCATTTTTAGTATCCCTAACATTATAAGTTTATCTCGATAACGTTTTTTGTACCGTTAAAAGTTAAAGTTAGAAATGTAATTAATATCATTTAAAATAATTCATGATTGCAATAGGCAGATTTAATACTCTTTCAGACAAGTGTAAGTTGACAATAAAAATTATGCGAAATTATAAGCCTGACTTGTTGTTATATGTACTTTTTGGGAAATTGTGATACACTTGTTATTAGCTTCTCTGGAGTGGGAGAGGGGTTAGCAGATAGGAGGGAGACCATTGGAAAACAAATTGGTAATTTGTCTTGAAAAACTATAAAATGAAATTCGTTTTTTTCTCAATTTCCCAAAATATCAAGACAAAACTGGCTAAACTGGAAATTCCAGGGGGGGGGGGGGGGGGGGTCAACCCAAAAAGCCTTCTGTGGGGGTGTTATGGATATTTTCTGGAACCAAACAATGTTTTATCTATTACATAAAGTTTTGTTACTTTGGTTGAATTAAAATGGGATCATACATTGCATGCATTCCTTTTCCAGGTATGTATGTGGTGTTGATTATTGTAGGTTTCAGTTAAAAAGCTGAATGTTGTAAAGTATTGTTACATGTATATTAAACGATAAAAAATCCTTACCTTGTGTCCATTTTTGCGATGTCATATGTACGTCTGTGCCCTGGTGCCTTTCCTTTGTAAGTGCCTTTAATTTTGTCAGGAGGACAAAACGGAGCTGTTCCACAAAAACGCTGTTATTCGTGAACATTGTTGGAAACACAAGTTTAAGACTTTATAAAAACCCCGAGAAGTGGCTGAGAAGTGCACGAAGACCAACTTATCTGTGGAGCAGCTCCGTTCTTTCCTCCTGTGATGATGGTGTGAAATAAAAGTACGCAATGGCTTGGTTTTGTTCGATCTCCTTTTTTTGATCATTCCCATGCTCGCGCAATACTCTCAGTACCAGTCCCCCCTTTTGATAATCGAGCAAAAAACACGTGACTGCTACATTTACCCATAATTCTTGGCGCACGAAAACCCTAAAAATGATCGTAACAACGCACAGAAACGTTCAAAACACTTCAAACCTAGAATACACAATGTTGTTAGTAAAGAGAGGAATTTCGCAATAAATATGTTAGGCTCGCAAGGTATTGCAATGTACCATATTTTTTGTTACGGTGGATGCCTTCTGATATTGGGAATAAACTTGGCTCTTCCGTCTGATATTGGGAATAAAATTTAGCCCTTCCGTCTGATATTGGGAATAAAATTTAGCCCTTCTGTCTGCTATTGGAAATAAAATTTAGCTCTTCCGTCTGATATTGGGAATAAAATTTAGCTCTTCCGTCCGATATTGGGAATAAAATTTAGCACTTTCGTTATTGGGAATAAAATTTAGATCTTCCGACTGATATTGGGAATAAACTTTAGCTCTTCCGTCCGATATTGGGAATAAAATTTAGCTCTTCCTATTTTCAAGTTAACCCATCCCCCACCACTTACCGCGTTGTAGACTCGACAAAAACAAGACTCGATCATAGAAACGAGACTCGCTGTTAGAAACGAGACTCGCTGTTAGAAACGAGACTCGATGTTAGAAACGAGACTCGATGTTAGAAACGAGACTCGATGTTAGAAACGAGACTCGATCGTAGAAACGAGACTCGATGTTAGAAACGAGACTCGGATGTTAGAAACGAGACTCGATCGTAGAAACGAGACTCGATGTTAGAAACGAGACTCGATCGTAGAAACGAGACTCGATGTTAGAAACGAGACTCGATCGTAGAAACGAGACTCGATGTTAGAAGACTCGATCGTAGAAACGAGACTCGATCGTAGAACCCGAAAACGAGTGACCTTTTTTAATCGTATACGATTTATTTCGAGTCGTTTCCCAGAAACCTTGAATGATCCATG
>MU826381.1:600000-790322 GCA_029204205.1 Desmophyllum pertusum
TAACATCCGCGAAGAAAGATATTAGATATTTAGTTTCCCTACATTATTTTATTCTATTGTTTTACTGTCAATCTTTGTTATCTCTCTGACGTATTTCCGTTATTACGCAAAAACTGTTAGTAGCTACTATATAACACGTATATCAATGTAAAATTTCCTCATTGTACCTGAAGAAGACTGGTTTGGCCAGTCGAAATATAGTACTTAAAAAACTTAAAAATCTACGTTGTATCGGTCTCTGCTTCTACGCTATATTGAAACAGGTTAATAATAATATACTTTTATGAGCGTACAACATCGTTTTTCGAGTAAGATCGTTTTTAACGGCAATAATTTTGTTTTGAGCACAATACAAACAAACTGCAGAGCTGAGAAAACGGAAAACCACGAGTTCTAGCTTGAACCACGTGCACAAAATGGCTAATGGAAGAAGAGCGCTGAAAACGCTCAGTGCATCTTGTAGTATAACTCTTATGAGTAAATGGCTCCAAAATATTTTAAACCATACATTTTCTTGATGCGTAATAATTCATGAACACTAACGACACTATTGTGTCAGCCTAGATAGCGGTAATTTCTATCCTTAATAGGTCCGCAATGCGTGCGAAGACGTCAGACAACTGTCATAAACGTCACTTACTTGGCTGTACTTTCTTGTCTTCTAGAGCTGACAACCATTTGGCACCAGTTCCAAGAATGGTAACTCTATGCACAAGAACAACAAATGGTGAATAAATGATAAATCAACTAAAATTCTCCATATCATTGATGAACATTTTTAGCTCACACATTTACGAGATGAAAGGAAACTACTATAATTTCATTATCAAGTGAAGGAAGAAAAAAACGATCAGTGAATCGAAGAAACGTTGGTATGAACCGGTGATCAGCCATTAAAAACATAAGATGATGATGACGATAAGGATGATGATGATGATGATGATGATGATATTGCTGATGATGATAATGATGATGATGACAATGATGGTGATGATGAGATCATGATGACTTGAGGCAAAAGTCAACCAAGTACAGTTATACAAGAAATACATTGCCCTCACCCTATTTGGTCAATTAAGTCCCATACGACATGTGGTGTAGGTACAAAAGGTGATCCATCATACAACACTAAAGAAGCGCCAACAGCAAGTGCAGACACTAACCAGTTCCACATCATCCATCCTGTCTGTTGACACCAAAACAGAGTGTGTCAGCAATTTTAAAACACAAAACTTCCAACGCATAAAGTTAACATATTTTGTTGCCTCAGTTGGTAAGTTTAAATATTATTATATTGAGTGCAAGGCATCCGAAGACTACAAACAAGAGGTACATATGTACAGGTGATCGATAGCTCTAATTCTATGGTTAGTGATAAAATTTACACCAAAGGAAAATGATCCCACCTGGGCCAAACAAACAGGAGTACCAGTAGTGCTAGAGGTGTCAGTACTTTGTTAAACAAATCTATAAACGCACATTTAGCAAAACCTGAAAAGAACCTTCCAGTTACTTACTGTGGTGTAATAAAATAACACATCTTGTCTGTTCATGTTACCATGAAGGAGATGTTCTTTGAGATGCTGGATCAGTGTTCCCTGAAAATGCACAACAAAATTGTTAGTATTACTAACTAATATTATAATTACATAGGAATGGATAGTAAATGGGAACACCATGTATCTTGAATCAAACCTCAGAGGGAGACTCACATATAAAAGCAGTGTAGCAGAAATTTATCTTGAAAGGAAGTTACCCTGAAAGGTACATGTAGTCAAATCCAATTTTGTGGGCGTGGCTCAAATTTTACCCTAACAAATTCTCATTGCCAACTCCAAAAACACTGTGGACATTTCAGAATTGTACACCCTAAAGCCATTATACCAAAACATGCATTTTTAACCCAAAAGTACGACAAGCATCCCTATCAGTTCCATCTAGGGGAATCAAACTTACAACTGCCAGTAAAAACAAATCTTTGAATTCAGACTAACATGACCTTATATTTTGGCAACTAAAAAGTTTATTTTCCCAATAGGTACTTTCAGGATCTTTTTATGTTTTTTGTTCTATTTTTGACTCACCCCAGCAGAGTGCACCATGCACTTGGGAGGTCCTGTTGTTCCTGATGAGTACATGATGAACAGAGGATGATTGAAGGGAACCTGAGCAAACTCAAGAACTGGCCATTCATCTGCAAACTTGGTGAACTCAGGTAACAAAACACTAGGAACAAATCAAGGAGAAAGGTATTCTAGCGTCAATAGGCCCGCAATATTAATGCATGCAAATCTAGTGTCAATAGGTCTGCAATGCGTGCAAACTAAGATAAATATTATCTAGTGTCAATAGGTCTGCAATGTGTGCAAAGACGCTATCAAGTATCAATAGGCCTGTAATAGCGTGCAAAGTAGCTACATAATTATCAATTGTAGTGTCAATAGGTCCACAATGCGTGCAAAGATGCTAGATAATACAGACAAAAAGTCTGTCCCAATCCTATGGAACCTGACAGCTCGTCAGTGCTGGCACTAATTAAAACTCTGATATCTCTTCCTCATCCCCAGGCGCTGTTGCGCTTTCGTCCGAAATGAAAGCAAGGAGCTGCGCAGCGCTTGATGGGAGGAAGCGAAACGCAAAGCATCCGTCCCATAACTCCATGCGTACACTGCGCCTGACAAGTGACAAAGGAACGATGACTGAGGATGATGACGATGATATCAGCCATAACCACGCTTCACACATGACCTTCCCTTATATTTACATGTACCATAAAACAAACAAAAGAAACAAAGAATTTAAGAAGCAAATAAAATAAGAGCTCCTAATTTATAAGTTAGTGTTGATGGGCTCATGTGCGATAGCAAAAGTAATTGGGGATACTAAAATAGTTCTAATAGTTATCATACCATAAAATAGTCCCACAAATACCTGTTAGGAATATTTGAAAGGTCAATTTCATCTGGTTTTCCAACAAAGGGCAACACAACAACCTTTTCTAATTCAGGAAGGCCTGTATACAAAATAATTTGGAAGATTAAATAATGATTATCCATAAAGTTATACACATTGATAAATAACATTATTTTAATATTAGTTAATATTTTTATTATTAAGAACCTGAAGTGATATCATAGTACTGACATACTTTTCACTACTTGAGCCAGTTTCTCTAAGTGGTTGTGTGTTTTATTGTTGTATCTGACTGCATCCACTGAAAAAATAACCTTTGGCTTGATTTGCGTAAACCTGTCCAACACACCCTGAAAAGGATCAAGAAGGCAGTTACAATCTGATAAATTGGCTTGTTGATGAGCACAGTACAGTCAAGCTGTACTTCTAAATTAAGATACTAATCAAGACCAAGTCATGAACTAGCTATAGTGATAAATACCATAACACCAAAATCAGGCGAAGTAGAACTCCATATAGCTCCAAGGCTGGCAGTAGCTAACATGGCCTCCACAGCTAAGGCACAGTTGGGAATATAACCTTAAAAAACAAAATAAAATATTAAATAAAATACATGTAACACCAAGGGCCATTTACAGTTCGCGGGTGCATTTATACGAGTTCCTGGGTGGAGAGAGGCACTGTGAGAGTAAGTGTCTTGCCCAAGAACACAACACCGTGACCCAGGCCAGGGCTAATGAAGCTGGACTGCTCAATCCGGAGTCCAACGCGCTGACCATTAGGCCACTGCGTCTCCACAATGACAGAAGAAAGGACATTAATTAAGGGTAATTGACGCCTGTGAACACGACTTTGCATGGCTGCTTTCAACATATCAACCAACTTTTTTATACTATTTTGCCCAGGGTGCACTAACCACTTCACCTCCCGCCGAATAGCACTGCTAATTGCGAGATGTGAAAATCTATGTATTTTAATCTAAGACTTATAAAGCTTTTGTTGTTGTTGTTGTTACTTGCCCTCCTCCTCAAAATCTTAATCAACCTCCTCCCCTCCCCCCCTCTCCTCGCCCTGGATTGCTTGGTACCTTTCAAAGCTCAGTATTGTATAACAATACCTACCAACAACTCTATCTCCTTTCTTGATGCCAAGATTTTTCAGTGCTGAGGCTAACAATGTCACATTCTTCTTTAGTTGATGGTATGTTACAGTTTTAACCTCTTGCCCTTCTCCTGAATATACAAAATAAAAAGATTTGTGTGAGAACTAATTCCAACTTGCACTACTTTAATTTATTTATCCTTTCCCTGGCTACAAGATCCAACATGTCATATTTGCAAACAATTATCTTATATGATGATTTACAGTCAAACCTCTGGTGGGGCATTTCTATTTTCTTACAAGAACTGAAGTGGCTTAAAATTATGATTATAAATGACGACAGTGTTTCAAAAGTTAGTGATTTGCATTGATTTTTTACCTGTTGTATACAATGCAACTTTGTCGTCATCGTAGCGTAAAAGATTTTCTGCAAAATTAAGACGAGCTCCGCGAAACCATTCTGGTATGTCTTCCATTGATTGGGACTGGTCTAAAACCTTGACAAAAGTTAATTTATTGTTAGATAATATAAATAATTAGTAGTATAATTGGGAGCAAAAATAATTATTGATGATAGTACATGCAGTAGTATTAGTACCTCATCATATGGTAGAGAATGGACAATGTCTGCATATTTCCAAAGCATCTCCCAGAAATCTGAATGATGAGTAACACTCCATTTCCGCAGCTCCTCATACGTTTCTGTAAGTATTCATTAGAAAAGTATTTTTAAACAGCAATGATATGCATCTTCAAAATTTACAACAGTGTTACACATTATTATGTATCAATAATTATTTATTGTACTGTACATATATGAAGGGCGAGGTGGAAAAAGGGTATAATGACAATAGAATTCTATAATTTTTTATTATATGTTACAAAATTATCACTCAAAAATAGCTTTTATCTATTTAAATCTGTCTGAGCTTTATATATATATGCATTTATGCAATTCTCCTATAGTTTACCACACACACCACATCCCATGAAAGGGTAATTTTCTGGTGACTTACATTAGTTAGGCTATCCCCATAAAATGTTTTGTTTCCCATCGCCCTCTCTCTAGTGAAAGTGGGTCGGTCGGGCGGTAAAAAAAAAAAAAAAAAAAAAAAGCCAAGAAACGAAATATTGACAAAATAAATATTAATTTTATATATTTATAAATAATTCCAAGCGAGCCTTGATTATATCTTCCCCATGACCACCATTTTGCAACGAGCCGATATCACTCTGAAAAGTGTTCGAAGACGTCATTACTGGGCTGATTTAGATGTCAGAGTGACTTTAAGATGTAAACAAAAGCATATTAAACTTGGAAACACCAGAGAAAAGGTCGCAGGCAATGAATCAGTCGAGAAATTTTTTTTTAACTTTTTGAAAAAATTGGGTCGGTCGGGCGATGGGAAAAAAAACATTTTATGGGGATGACCTTACATAAACCAAAAAATTATTGAGACAAATCTGTGAAGCATACAAAAAAAAGTGTGTTCCGTTTAATTTGAACCAAATGATAACGGGCTACATGGAAATCTTGGGAACACTACTTG
Source organism: Desmophyllum pertusum (assembly GCA_029204205.1). Classification (NCBI taxonomy): domain Eukaryota; kingdom Metazoa; phylum Cnidaria; class Anthozoa; order Scleractinia; family Caryophylliidae; genus Desmophyllum; species Desmophyllum pertusum. The sequence continues at coordinate 605,565 of MU826381.1, forward strand.
ATTTAATTTCATGATCAGTGCAGTATTGAGAAAAGCAGCATCAAGCTCGGTAATTACAGGTAATTTTTGGCCTAAATATCCCATGTCCAATTGTTAATAAATTTTATGGAACCCCATGCAATAATAAACCCTAAATGAGACCTCAGCATCATTCATCATTGTTACCAGAGATGTGATGCTGAGATCTAGTTTCAATCATTTTGTGAGGAAAACTAGTTTAAATTTTTCCATCCACCCATTCAGTTATTCTCTGCATGTAAGCAGTAGGTGACAGCAGTCTCCCAGCTGACCATAACATGAAGGAGTGACTGGGGGTGTGTCTGGAGGTGTGTGTATACTCACTGATTGCAATACTTCAAACGTATCGAGTATGTCTATCCATTAATTTAAATTAAAATTGTCTTGAAAATCTTTGAAAGTGAAACACTACACAATACGACGGCTCTAAAGCCAAAACATCAAGCACATTTCAGACAAGCTCAAGTATAGTGTTTAATATTTCATTTCAACAAGTGTCACTCTTATACTGTAAGTAAGCTTATAAACGTAATAATATTGTCACAATATTTTAATGTGTGGATTGTCACAATAACCAGTAAAATTACAAAAACATATTTTAAAAATAACGAAAAATCTACTCACTTAAATTCAAGTCAAATGCATCGTTTACGACTGACTGGAAATCATGAATGTTCGTCGATCGATCGGCCTTCGGTTTCCACATCAACTGTGGTCGCTCGTCTTTCACAGAAGCCATGTCACTTGATAAGTTTGTACTACCGGACATAAAATGGCAAAAATACGCGATTCTAAGAACTACTGAGCGTTCTAACTGAAGAGAAAAGCTCTGTCTTCCTGAAAACTTTGCTCGTCTTGCGCTGTCCGGGCAACGTTGTAGTCTTTCGACAAATATTTCAAGTTTTGTTTGTTAAATTTCGCAATTTGGCGCGCCACGTCACTTATTGCAGCGACCCCCTCGGGATTCGTCAAGACATTTCCAAATACACTTCATTAAAAATTGAAACGAACTTTTCCAAGCGGAGAGAAATCAGTTTCGATGTGGCTACGCCTGAGAATTGCTGGGAATAGCATCTCTTTTCAATGAACTTCGATTTTATATACATCATTATCATGCATGTGAAGTCAGCTGAAAATTTTCGCTGATCAGCTGAAAAATATTAATCGTAGGGAGGGGAGGGTAGATATAGATTTATAATTCGTCGTGAATTTATCGTGTTTATTGAAATAGCTGACAGTTATTTTTGTTCCAAATAATATTTATGTAACAAAAATAATGGAATAGCAATTTTTTATATGCTACCGATGTTTTTTTGCAGTGGCAAGGAATAAAATTCTTCTTATCTACCCCACCCTGATTAGCAGCGAAATGTTACTTTTTGAACCCAGACTTCTGCAGTCAAAGTTCGGTCATTCAAGGTCATTCTGATCTGGAACAAGATGGCGGCCGAATTTACGAGTTTAGAAAGTTGTTTGGAAAAGCACCTTCCACCGAAGGAACTAGAAGAAGTGAAAAGGATTTTGTACGGAAAACCAGTCAGGTAAGTTCTTTTTTTTTGCTTCACTCGACCACTGGGTTTGTTTTCTCGAAAATATGGAACACTTGAGACATAGGCGTGCATCATGCAGAATTGCACAAGAAACAGATTGTTGAAATTGCGAAAGTCAGTTGCTGCCGTTTTGTAGTTGTAAACTTTTTTCTAACTAGATCTCACGCAAATAAACCTGTTTTGTTCTGGCTCTTCTTTTGAGACCATTCCTTTTCACAAAAATAGAGTTTATATATGGAAGGACCAGGAAGGACTACATGTAAGCTTAACTTTATATATCCCCTACCCCCCTACCCCCAACTCTTTGCACTCCCCATTTTTATAAGTATTAAATTTAATAAACGTTATATAGCCGAGATTGTTTTTACCCTTTTATATTTATATTTCACAAGTATTTGCACAGCTAAATGCAACTATAAAGACATATGAGTCAATTTCCAATTAGGCAACGTTCGCAATCATGTGCAATTGCAGAAATCCTTTGCTGTCATGCATCACACCTTGTTTCACCCCAATCCCTTCTCATACCAAACCCTCCCTGTCTGTGAAATATGAAACATTCCATATTGATGTAGCACTACCTATACCCACTGTGATCAGACATATTATGTAATTGTATCATTTATATATAGAACGAGAAAAAATACGCCAAATTCTCGATATGTAAAAATAATGTACAGTCGAACCTCCGCTAATGGACACCTCCCATAGGCAGACACCTCTCATAAGTGGACACTTAGTCATGTACCCACAATTTCGGACATAAGTTGTTGGGACACTTGAGATTAGGTGAGGTGTACCCCTTCCCCCCTCAACAAAGTTGGAAACTGTTGCGTTTTTCGAACTAAAAGGGAAACAATAAAGAAATTTCAACATTGCAAAAAGGGGGGAAGGGGAAAACTTGTTAGTGTCCCAACATTAATGGCTGAGATTGCAGCTACATACAAACACTGCATTTTTAACCTCTCATAAGCGGACACTTTTTCAGGTCCCAATCCGCTTATGGGAGGTTTGACTATAACTACCTTATACAGAACAGCCCATTCGCCGATGATCAATGGCGAGCTAATTCCGTCTACAGTTAGTATAAAGAAGGGCCCCAAAATTCGCTGATGATCAATGGTACAAAACTCGCCGATGATCAACAGTGAGGTAGTTCAGTCTCTATAAAGAAGGTCCCCAAAACTCGCCGATGATCAATGGCGAGGCAATCCCAGTTTTAGAGCCAAATCTTATGTTTGTCTTTCTGGACAGTAAATTACAGTTGCCTGAAGCAGCATTGAAATTGGCACAGGCAGGAAACTTTGAACTGGCAGGATACAAGTTTGATGTCCAGGAAGAGCAACTGCGCAAGCCACGTATAATAAGGATAGGAGCTGTTCAGAATAAAATAGTGTTACCTACGTCTGCGCCAATAGCCAGCCAGGTGAATAAACCAAAATAATAATTAATGTTAGAAGATTGCACTGCATGTACTGATGGCCTTTTACAACAAGGAGACCCAAAAGTGTTACCACATTCTTTTGTGTGCGTATGCGATCCAATCAGAAGCTGAGGATAGCTAACATTAGCTTCTGATTGGATAGTCTGCACGCACGAAAGAATGTGATTGCAGGTTAGGTGTAATGGTTGGCCTGGCAGAATTTAGATCATAAGAAAAAAATTATAAAAATGTATGCTAATTAAAACCTGGTATGGCGGCCAAACCTCCTTTCACCAAACTTTATGATTTCCTTTGTTTATAACTTTGATGAAAATCATTTAATTTGTAAAATGAGTTTGATAAAAAAAATTTATACAGACAGACTATCAGTAGAACATAAAACCTCTACCCCTCACCTACCTTCATGAGGTCCTGCAAGACATACATGTACAGTGTATTTCTAGTTGTTATTGTAAATTGCCAAAAGCCAATAACATATGGTCAACATGCACGTGGAGTCAGAACAGTTGCTAAATTCCTGACTGTTCAAAGAATTGCTGTAATGTTACAGTTCTCTGAAACAGATCAGTGTAGACTGGTATGAATGGGCTTTCAGTGAGCAGATGAATGATGACATTTTTGTTCTCTTTTAATTAGTTGTCAGCTCTCCATGCAAGAATAAAAGAAATTACTGAGACTGCAGCTCTGTGTGGAGTTAACGTCATCTGTTTTCAAGAATGTTGGAGTAAGTACAAACATGGCCAGGGGATTACATTTATTTAGTAACTTCTGCAGTGAGAATTGGAAAGGTCTGGGAATCAAATTGACTATTCCTGCAGATTTTGTTCCCGCCACTGTTATCTCTACCATTTAGACTCAATCACAGTCTGTTTTGGGCTCTTTATCTTGTCCTTGGCCTAAAATTACAGTGAAGGCATTTTGCTTTCCTGATTTTTTAACCTGTTTTGGCTTCCCTTTGGCCTACCAATCTGCCCCAGGGTTTCCAAGGATGGGAAAACTGACTTCTTCTTTGACAAAACTATTAAGTAGATGAGAAAGATGTTATAACCAGTCAGAGATACAAGCTACTTGAAAAACAATTTTCAGAGATCTGCCAACAGCAGTCGAAGCTATGACCTCCTGCACACTCTCAGAAGCTCTTCCACTGAGCTACAGGAGACCTGTGGGAGCTGGTCCATATACATGTAGGTTTGACTCCTGTTGGGAGAACTTGGAAATTTTTTCCAAATTGCTTGTGTCACTAACTGATTGACATCTTTGTCTCATATTTCAACCATTTACCATTTACTTAGCTGTTGACCACCTGGCCAAAAATCCTCGTCATTGAGGGGTGGCCGTATCGGAAAATAAATACTGTGATCATAGACTGTTCACAGCCTCTCTATTTTTTCAGATCATTGTAGCCGTAAGCGAACTGGAACTGAGCGTGAAGCGGGAGCATGGGGGTAGGGGGCGGGGAAGGGGACCCGCTCCCCACCCCCCACCACCCCCTCATGCTCCGCGCTCGCTGTTGGCGTCAAGAAAATAGAGAGGCTGTGAACAGTCTACCGTGATCATTTCTTTCCACACATTCAATAGCTGAACTATTAGACAGTTGAACTTTTTTATGCTTTTGTAAACAGCCATGCCATTTGCTTTTTGTACACGTGAAAAGCATCCTTGGACAGAGTTTGCTGAATCAGCAGAAGATGGCCCTACCATTAAACTTTGCCAGGAGGTAAGATCACTCACTGCTCACCAGTTAGACATTCAGTCATTTTGATCAAGGGAGCTGGACAGACACCTCTCTAAGATGGACACCACAGCAAATACAATCTTGTGCGGTATTAACAGTAGTAGTTAGGTACATGTGATGTATAAAGGTTGTTTTTATTTGTTTTATCAGCTTGCTAAACAGCACAACATGGTCATTGCTTCTTCAATTCTGGAACGAGACAGTGTTCATCAGGACAAGATCTACAACACCACAGGTGCTTACTCAAATTTATACACTTACCGTAAAAGCTCTATTTAGTCCCCCCTCTCTATTAAGCCCCCCCTCCTTCCGTCAGGCTGATGTAAATGACTTTTTCAGCAATATTTTCTGGCGTTTCAGTCACTTTGTATTGAAACGTGGTCTTTAATTTCCAGAACTATCGTCAAGTTAGGGTATAAATGACGTTTCCTTTGTAAGACGGTCATACATAACCCATTTCTTGTTCTGTTTTAGTTAGTGGTGTAATAGTAAAGTTTGAAAAATTAATGTGAATTTTCTTGAAAATTTATGATTTGAAATAAGCCCCCCCTCTCTATTAAGCCCCCTCTCTAATAAGCCCCCCCCCTTCTTGAGGCCTGAAATTAAATAAGCCCCCGGGGGCTTAATAGTAAGAGCTTTTATGGTATCTTAAAAAATTCAGGTTGATGCCTGAATTTCGCTGGCACTGATGAGCCATATGTCTCCTACAATCCCTTGGGTGGGAACAGACTTTATCACTGGATATGGTACACTTAGAATCAAATCTTATATTTTTCAGTTATAATTTCCAATAATGGCTCAGTGTTGGGAAAAACAAGAAAAAATCACATTCCTAGAATTGGGGATTTTAATGAGGTATTTAAAGAGCATTGTCATTGTCAATCTGTTCTTCACACCTTTTTTGTAAAACAGCTTTGGTTAACTTATTGAAATAATCTTATTGTGATTTGCTCACAGTCCACTTATTATATGGAGGGAGACACAGGACACCCAGTGTTCCAGACACAATTTGGTAAGCTGAGGGTTCACTTTTATTTTGCATGTTATCATTGTAGAAAGAAAAACTGTTTAATCACAGAAGTACCATTTTTACACTGTAACTGCTTACTTGTGAAGTTGTAAAAGCCCAGGGCTTATCACTGGGATTTTACAGCATTTAACTTCTCTCACTATTACTGTTAAGAAACGTGTAGAGATTATTATGGAGAATTTGTATGTTGACATCAGGGTTCAAAGGGTTAACTCACAAGATAATTCTGCTGTTTCATTTATCGGGGATTTGGACAGTTTCAAATGCGTCCACAACTTGATGGCTTACAATTGAGCTTTCCTCAAATCACTGCCGAAAATATAATTATTACAGTCAGTCCTAGAATCAGTCTTTACAATGGACATCAAAATAAAAGCGAACTGCTAATGATAAATGACGGACATACATCAAGTGTCCTTCATTGAAAAACTACAGCATGCATTCAAAGAAACTATCGATCATTTGAATTAATTAAACTAAGTGTTCTTATGTGCCCTCGTGCAGATCCCAAGAGACACACCACGGTTACAAGTTCACGTTCAATTTTTTTATTAACAGCTGCTGTGATTTGTTGCAGGTCGAATTGCAGGAACATTTGTTACGGTAGACATCATCCCCTGAACTGGCTGATGTATGCAGTGAATGGTTGCAGAGATCTGCTTTAATCCCTCAGCAACTGTGGGAGCTCTTAGGTAGGAAATGGCTGACTGATCTCAGGATCCATACAACAAATCTAAGCCTGTTCTTAGCTTATACAATAATGTCTGAAACAACTTGTCTTGTGTCTTTTTAAATTTATGTTGTTTACCTTTACCAAGTTGCTGGTATGTGTCATTCTGCAGCCAATTATGTGGCTCTAAGGTCATATTTCTCGCACAGGGACTTTGAACTGTTCTACTTTCATTATGAACCTCACGAAAGAGAAGTGTTGAAGGGACACTGTCCTGATTTTAGCATGATTTTGGGAAGCTCAGAAACATGTCTAGATCATAGGAAGTTGAACAATAATGGTTTGATTCTGTAGAATAACACTCGACAAATGACAGGAACTCATTAGGAAGCGAGGATGACTAACGATGGCGAGGATGGAAATGGATTGCAATATGGATTTTTGAAAAAACCTCAGGATGTCAGTTTTTCAAAGTTTCAAATTTGGCTCGGAAATCTTTGAAATTTTGCAAATATTTTGTTGCAGTATGGAATTTCTTGAAGGAATTGCTTTTTATCATTTAGTTAGAGTTTATTAAGTTCTTATTTCATAGATTTAGGAACCATTTCGTGCATTTATAACAGTTTTGAGTAAATACGCCGGGACAGTGTCCCTTTAATCATGTAGCGAACCAAATATCACTTACAGCTATGAAAGAGATGTTGTATTTCCCAGACCAGTAAGCCACCTTAGGGGTTTGCTTCCTGATATGACAAAAGTAATTGTGCTTGCATGTACTTGTTATACATGTATATCATAGGTTTCTGTCATCATTGTTCACTTTACAATACTGCAATTTGCTGCAAGGTTACAAACTAAATGTTCCTTGTTAATTTTGCAGTGAACCAATGTGGCCCATTGAGGCTCGTTGTGCATCCATTGCCACAACACTACTTCACTGTGGCAATTAACAGAATTGGCACCGTGAGTACAGTTTGCTAGTTGTTACACTTGTCTATTGAGATTAAATCACCTTAGTTTGTTAGAGAAGTTAATAATTATTGTAAAGGTGAGCAGGTTTCTTCAAGTGTGATCATCTGCACGAGTGAGCATACACTATTTTCTTGAGAAGGACTGTTGTTGGTGACTTCCAGTAATAATATTTCAGCCGAGAACCTGAGCAGTCTTCAGAGTCTAGTAAAAAACTCTGAACATCTAACTGTGCCTTGCAAACAACTTCTATTATTCACAATTTCAAACAACAAAACAGACTTACAACTTTCACCTGAACAGTGATAAGGATTAGGGTGAGCCTCATAATGTTTACTACATGGCGTTAAGTCCCTAATTAGCCTTGCTTCTATCAAGTCATATAGGTTATCAGTGTATTGAAAACGTACCGTAAATTTAATGGTGACATTCAATATTATTTTACTACCAACAGGAAGTCTTTGAAAATGAGTTTACATCAGCAGATGGCAAACCAGGTAGCTGCATAAATCAAAATTTATTTTAATTTATTTTTTATTTTTTAATTTATTTTAATTTATTTTTCCATCCCATAGCTCACAAGGATTTTGGACACTTTTATGGTGAGTTTTGTCCAAAGTGTAGAGCAAGTTATCAGTGATGTCGATTAAAGGGATAATCATAATCACTACGAAAAATCTCAATAAAAAGTACTTGCTTGTGTTATGGACTGTCGGCTCTCCAACTTTGCAAATTATTATTCAGTCATTTACTCTGGATTACATTCTGCATTCAAGCCCTGGCCTGGGTCATTGTGTTGTGTTCTTGGGCAAGACACTTTCCTCTCACAATACCTTTCTCCAACCAGGAATATAAATGGGCTGAGTGTATTCTTAACCTTTTACATTTGTTTGCATGATCGCAGTTTTCATAGGCTCTCCCTAATTCTGACATTGCTTACTTCACCCTCGAAAATTATTAATTATTTTTTTGACAAGTTTTTTAATTCTCTCACCCTAATTATACTTATTATTTTCAGGAATAATGAAATATTTATTATTTTCATTGGTTTAGGTTCCTCTTACGTTGCTGCTCCAGATGGCAGTCGAACTCCTGTAAGTTTGTCACCTTTGGTTAGTTTATATTGAATATATTTGGCACAAAGTAATGGTAACGATAATGAATTTATATAGCACATTTTCCATGTGTATATGTTCAAATGTGCTTTACAATTGAACTCAGGGATGAGATCGGAGATCAGCGTGTAAAGGCACTCATGATCTCACCTCTCCCAACCAACCCATGAATCATAGAGAGCCGACAACAACAATGCACAAGGTTTAGTGCCCCAATCCTCTCCACCTCTCATTTCCTAATGCTTTAATACTATTCCTGCCTTGTACAGGGTTTGTCTAGAGTTAATGATGGCCTACTGTGACTGAAGTGGATTTAAACCACTGTAGACAAGTCAAAGACAAGTGGTGTTTTCAGGTCTGTATGGTTGAAACGCTTTTACTCCAGTAACACCTCAAGCTTAAGTGCACTCCCACTCTGAGAGTCTGGGTATGAGGTTATCGGAGTACAGTCGAACTTCCCGTATGCGGACGACACGCTTGGGACCAGAAAAAGTGTCCGCTTATGGGAGGTTAAAAATGTAGTGTTTGTATGTAGCTGGGAACATGACCAAGTGTCCGCTTACGAGAGGTTTCGACTGTACTATCGCGCCAATCAAATCGCTCACATGCAGCACTTCCAATGCCCCCCCCCCTCCCTCCAATGTACGCAGGCAGCTTTGAGAAACTAAGGTGATTCACCAGTTTGCTAGTCGCAATTTGGGTGCTATTTACCTGCATGCCGAACCTCACTTGTTTATCGTACAGTACAAACAACTCGTGATCGAGAAGTAATATTTCTTACTGATCTTTCTCAGATGACTTCTCGCCTGGACATGTATGCCAAGTCATTTACCGAGGCTGTGAAACCAGACTACAAGCAGCAGATAATCCACGATGAAGCTTAGAAAAAACACCGACAGAGCTGTACCGTGTCACAGTGATTTTGCACTCGGAACAAAACAATTAGGAGACAATCTAGACTAAATATACACTAAATTTGCGCCTGTTAATAATTATTGTTGTACTGTAGATATTGTAGATCACTAATGAAATTTGTTAACCACAAAAATAGAATATTCAAATGAAACGAGTGTTTGTGTCCACTTGTGTGCGATTCTAGGAATATAATGGTAGAAAATTAAAATCAATTTTTGTATGGGTTCTAGCCTGAACTGAAAATAAACGATTTTTCAATAAATTTCAAATGGATCTTTTGCTTAATGAGTACAAAACAGTCGATATTTTGTTAAGCCATGACGTCTTAGTCAGCGCTTGGACACTATATACCTCCAGATAAATCACTATCCAGTGGATAGTGAAACTATATCGCTATCCAGCGGATAGTGATTTATCTGGTGGATAGCATTATGGAGAACTAGTAATGAACAAGAAAGTCGCTCTACGCTTTCTCTCCAGCGCCATTACCAACATTCACTTCCAGGCATCAATTGCCATCTTAGCACACCGTTTTGGAGGTTAGACTCAAATGGATTAAGGCAGGATTCTACCTGAATGCCATTTTTCCGCGACTTAACATGGGTTAAATGGAAATATCTCGTTCACGTTTCTATCAATCCAAAAACTCTATGCTCATCCCATGAATCTATGTTATGGGGTGTTTTGTAAATTTTTGGGTGATTTTTTGGGGAGGAAATAGTTTTTCTCAAAGGAGTTGTAAAATTTAGGGAAATAAGAAATATTGAAGATTTAATGTAGTTTTAAAATTAGAATTTGAAGTTAAAAATTAGTAGATTGACGTTGTGTTCATTTACATATATATATGTCCCGTCTTGGAATTTCCCTCCCATGTGGGAGGCGTAAAGTACGCTACGCGTACTTTAGCCTCGTTTTGGCGTAAATCTTGTTTTCTCTTTAGAGCTTTGCAAAATTACGGAATTGACCCAGATTTCTTGAAATTATGCGATACTCGTGAAATGCATGTGGAAAGTTAGCATTATTTCCGAATTATTTTGGTTCTCACCTTAAAAGCCGCTTAATTCCATCGAGTTTCAAGCGGCCCTCTTCAAAAGAAATCATTATCCTAACTTGAGCCTGAAAGAAAGAAAGACGGTTGCTCATATTAGCATAATTTTTGCTATCTGTAAATTCGAAGTAAAATAAAGTTTTCATTCATTCAACATCGACTGAAAGTACAGCAATTTTTAAGCGGCCGCCGATGCCCATATATGGGGCATCGAGCCGCTTCAAGAAATGGACGTCACTAACCCCAGACCTCTACACGGTTGACATGATCGCATCGACCGATCGCATCACGATCTAAAATTAGCCACTAGAGAATTTCTCTTCCACGGGCTTTCTGTAGTGTCGTGTAAGTGCGTACATGTATTGAGTTTATTACAGGAATCGCATTGAAAAAAGCAAAGACAAATGTCCCACAGCAGTGAACAGCAGTGTTGTTGCAAAATGTGCTAAATTTGGCGGTGTGACCTTTGCGCGTTATTCAATCCCAGCGAGGAATCGGCTTCCGGTCTCACGCAAACTGCGGACTTTAGCGAGACTGGCGTGACTACTTGTTTTTCGTAGTCACTGCACTTTCCCCAGTTGACATTGCATTTAGGCACTAGAGAATTTCTCTTCCACAAGCTTTCTGTAGTGTCGTGTAAGTGCGTACATGTATTGAGTTTATTACAGGAATCGCATTGAAAAAAGCAAAGACAAATGTCCCACAGCAGTGAACAGCAGTGTTGTTGCAAAATGTGCTAAATTTGGCGGTGTGACCTTTGCGCGTTATTCAATCCCAGCGAGGAATCGGCTTCCGGTCTCACGCAAACTGCGGACTTTAGCGAGACTGGCGTGACTACTTGTTTTTTCGTAGTCACTGCACTTTCCCCAGTTGACATTGCATTTAGGCACTAGAGAATTTCTCTTCCACAAGCTTTCTGGATAATTTCTTCCTACTTTGTAAAGAAAATTTCGATTTTCATATCGTGTAAGTGCTCTTTCATGTTCTTTACAAAGAAACAAGCGAAATATTTAACGAGACAGGGGAACATAACATGTAATAGTCATCTGCTATCACTGAGTTTCAATTCTAGGGGGTTTTCCCATTACATGGTAAACATGACTTCCCAGTATACGCATGATGAAATAGCTTGTAATAGAGAGACACCATTAATTTGCTCTTCGTATCTAGCGTTCATAGCGCGGGCAGAGTTGTAAAAGTGCGTATTATCCTGTATAGGTTTTGAAAGAAGACTTTATTAGTGGGTGTTAAGACATCTATTCTTGGTAAAAGTAGGTGTTCAAATGTTTATTTGGCTTTTAGTTGACGGCATTTGGTTAGATCAGTACAGTTTCTACGCAGTGAGTTTAATATAAATATTGCATCACGCAGTCACGTTTTTCGTCACGCAGGTTCGTACTGTTGACTCTTATTTGGAGGGTGCACCTCAGAGTCCAGTGTCCGAGGGGAGGAGAGGTGGATTGTTGTTTCCCCCCTCAAGGTGATATCGGCCGCTTGTTAAGGCGGACTTAACCTAAATTTCAATGAAATTTAAGAGCTTTAAAGAGAAAATAATTTCGCACCAACAGACAGTTGATACCCACGCGGGTGCTCTTGCGTGGTTATCAACTGTCGTCAATTGTCAATCTACTAATTTTTAACTTCAAATTCTAATTTTAAAACTACATCAAATCTTCAATATTTCTCATTTTCCTAAATTTTACAACTCCTTTGAGAAAAACTATATCCTCCCAAATATACCCAAAAATCACGCAAAAAATTTACAAAACACTCCATAACATAGATTCTTATGGGATGAGCATAGAGTTTTGGATTGCTTGAAACGTGAACGAGATATTTCTATTTAACCCATGTTAAGTCGCGGAAAAATGGCATTTAGGTTAAGTCCCGCCTTAACTCCTTCAGGAGTTCTTGTTTTCAAATATTCCGCCTCGAAGTGCCGCACCCCTCCCCTGCAAAGTTTGTTATATCATATCGCAAGGACTTATGGGATGGCAGTACTGTTGTCACGGTAAACAAAGATGGCGGCAGGACTTGTACAAAGTTCCAGAAAGACTCCTACAAAGTTTGACAACGGATTCGAACCGACTTTTGACTCCGATGGAACTCCTTCCTGTCTGAGTTGGAAAATAGAAGATGTCGCTGATTGGGTGGAGTTTTTAGGGTTCGAACAGTATCGGGTAAGGCAAATAATAGTTTTCAAACTTCTCCGATGTGATTGATGTTCTATAAACTCTTTGTAGCGCGCGCGCAAGTCTTAACCTAAGCCTGTATTTTTTACCCCCGACACGACTTCAAGATGGCGGCCATTTACATTTTGTATAAGCGACTACGGGTTTATCAACAGTTTAGAATTTGAATTTAGCCAACGTTTTACTGTTTGGGGTTAAAAAATGGTTTAAATTTTGATGTTAAGTAGCGATTTATGATTCGTTCGTAGTAAACCAGTTAGTATTGGTCAGTTTTGACGTATGTTACGGGAGCACGTTATTGCCTTAAAAATTAGTGTTTCGGGCAGCTAGCGGCTCGATTGTGTTGTGCTAGGGAATAAGGTTATTGTGGGTTAGAATCAACTCAATTCATGAACTGTGTTCCTTTTTTGTGGAAAAAGTGTCAACGCCGCCATCTTGCCGCCATCTTGAAGTGGGCGTAAAAAAAAAATTGCCCGACACGGTTTGTGTATGTTTTCTGTCGTCCTAGCAGGCGCACATAAAGTCAACCTGATCATAATAAAGCATAAGTCAGACTGGAGTGTAATATTAAGGTCATAAGTCAGAAATATATCAAGGAACTAATTCTCTGTATTGCTTGTTCACAGGCCTGTTTCAAAGATAACCTTATAAATGGAAGGAAACTGATAAATATCGACGCTTCATCTCTACCGAGAATGGGTGTCACTGATTTTGAGCACATAAAGGTTTGTATAACTAAGGGAGAGAGGATAGGTGTATATATCCCCTTCCTGAGCCCCCCCCCCCCCCCCCTGATTAGTTTGCCACAACTGACTTGTGTGCAAAATGAAGTTCTTCTTGATAAAGGCTGTCCAAGCTTGGACAAGTTTAAATACTATGTTCACATGGGACCAGTCCCAATGGATCCAGACCAGGCCAAGTCAGTTCACACAGGACCATGCCTTCTATGAGAATCTGTTCACATGGGACCGGCCCGCTACCGGATCAATTTGAGCAAATCGTCCGCTCAGTCATTTTCTCAATAATTAATTAATCAGGCCAAGTTGGGCCGACAAATCATAGCATGTAAACCGGCCTATAGTTACAAATTATTCCTGAGCTGAACAATAGTATGAGAAGGTGTAGGAGACAAGGCCAATGGCTTAACGTCACCACCCAATGATGCGATCATCTGAACTGAGATACATGTAGGTACACATGTAGGTACACAGCCAGCATGATCTTACCGGTTATTTAAAGACCCTGGTTTGTGGTCCAGCCAGGATTCGAACCCGCGACCTTCCGCCCAGCAGTCCGGTCCCCTACCAACTGAGCTAACAAGATTTTAAATAAAATTATTGCAAAGCAAATAAGCAAAGATCAGAGCAAATTTCTTCCAGTAACTTTTTGTTTCTTCGTATCACCAGGTAATAGCAAAGAAAGTTCGTGAAGTGCTGGGAATAGAGGAACCCTACTGGAACCGAAGCATATCTCTTCTGCATCGAGAATCACTTGGACTGTTTCTTGAGCGGAAAAGCAACACTGGAGTGGAAGCAGACTTGTTGACACTTGAGGACTACAAACGTTACCTACAGAAACTAGAGCAGAGCAAACAAACCAAAAGATAACAATCGGCTAATTCCAGGAATAAAATATACAACCACTTTTATAAGAGCAACACATGCACATCTGATCCAATGGACTCCAAATGGACACACTTTGATTAGAAAAACGTTCTGTATTCGCAAGAGCTGAACTTTTCTCCTCAGAAAGAAACAAATAGTATTGGGTCGACCTACTTGGATAAACAGTCAAAAACTTGTATGCTTGCTCTTCACAAGAACGAGGAGAGCTGAACATCGAACACTCAATTAGAGAAATTTTTAGCTAGCTCTACATTTGTAACATATCGTATTTTATTGAAAGCTCCACTTTTCAGTAAAACAACCAGTTACTATGGGTCGATTCTCTTGTTTTGCAAGTCGTGCATAATCTGGTAGTCTGAAGTGTCAGCCGTCACCTCGTCCCAGCCCCCCTGTGTTCCTCCTTGCCTGGCCCCACAGGGGGGTTGGGGCGAGGAGACAGCTGACACCAGACTAATAATCTGGGTACAGCTATGCATAATCACTTCACATCTGTGAGACTACACACACATAATCAGTCTACACAAACACTCCACTCTAGGTGGGATAACCTCAATTGGGGGTATTCTCATTTAAGATTTTACCCCCTGGCTTGATTGTTTAAAAAAGGCTGGATAACGCTATCCACCAGATAAATCACTACGCTATGCACTAGATAGTGATTTTTCCAGTGGATAGCATTACCACCCATTTGAACAACCAGGTCGAAGAAGGTTTCCTTGGTGTTGTTTGTAAAGGCCGATTTAGACAGTATGATGTTGTCGCATGCGACATGCTTACGACACAAATTGTGTCATGTAAATCAAACCTACAACTCGCTTACCATTATCGTGTAGGACACGAAAAATGTCGTAGGATTTTGAAACATGTTTCAAAACCCTGCAACATGTCGTAGCCACAGACAAAGTTAAAAGATGAAAGTTGTATACGATTTTTACATGACACGAACAGCACGCACTACAAAAGTCGCATGCAAAAAAATTGTACCATCTAAATGGCCTTAAAGTATGTTTGCAACAAAGACATCGCAAACAAAGAATCATAAGCAAATTTATTTTCTTTGTCGAGCATTAGCTAAACACGACAGGGCTAAAAATTAACGGTCGCCAGGTCGCCAGTGGCGATTTAAAACTGACCAGGGCGACTAAAAGTTGAGGTTTGATCGCCCGAAGGGCGACTACGATATAAGCTTAGAAAAGTTGCAAAGTACGAAGTTAAAATAAAATAAAATATGTACCGGTAGTTAAATTGGACTACCTTTCCTTTCTTTTCCTCAACTCTAAGTTCATTGACTTTAGTGGATTTTTAGTTCTTAACGAGCCGATTTAACAGTTTCACGTGTATTTAGATCGATCCGCAAATATATCTGGACGCCATTTTGATTTGTTATTGCCACGTGACTCAATCTTACCCAGAGTTCTATGCGGCACGTTTTCGAGTCTCGCATGTTTATCGTCAACATACTTCTCGCCAGGTTTTGGCATATAAATTCTGATGTAAAACCCACAGAATGTGGAGATTTCTCCAAGGATGTGAGCCGCTGCCGTCCAAAAAAACCTAAAACCAAGGAAGATGCCGTAGAAAGTAGCAAAAACTACGAAAAGACGAAAAGGAAACAGGAATTTCAGAAAAGCTGGACTCAGGGGAGGCCGTGGTTTGTTGTCCAAGATAACGCGTTTTGCTCCCTTTGTAAAGAGGCGGCAGTATTAAACCGTTTATTCAAGTAAATGTGTTTTTTTAATCAACTTGAGGAAAATAAGGGCCACTTTAATTTGGCCTGGGCCACTAAGAATTCAAGGAAACTGGCCCGACTGGCCACCAAGCACTGGAGTTAATTTTTAGCCCTGACACGACCAACTGAATACTACATTATCAATCACAATGACAATCTTTGACTATTCATTGCCAACTGGTACAAGTTATCTATACCAGTATTTATAATATTATTGCAGTAACATAAGATAAAAGGTCCTGAAAATATTTTGAACAGAGCTTTATAAATAATTACTGTAATAGCTGGGTTCTTTTTCCTCCATGTGTTGTGTCAAAAGTTTTTTTAGAAACTAAAATGCATTGGTTTGACTCATCTGAGATTGAAATATCGCTCAACATGTAATTAACTTAGGAAGGGTTCAAAGAAATATCGTACGTTCGAGTATTATATTTTCCAGTTTATTTGTCACTGAGTTAAAAAGCTGACTAGACAAAGTTATGTATGTGATATGTAATGCCAGAACAGCTGTTGTTGGAAATACAATACTGATCCTTTAGTGTGTCAGCTGTTGAAAGTTTTCTGTATCAAAAATCCTCTAAACAGGACTCAAAAGTTTAGTATGGGGCAAGTCTGCATTGAGAAAATAGGCAGATTAAACTTTCTTCAACCAAAATAAAAGGAATTCTCAATATTTTAGCATAAATTACTGAGAGCTGTTCTTTAGTAAAAATGTGAGAAAATTAACTAATATGAAAAAAGTCTGCATGGGTCAAAACAATGCATTTCACAGCCAAAACATTAGTTCGCAAAATGGCTTACTACAGCAAACCCTTCAAAAAATTTAATATACTTTTGCAAAATCAACCAGCTAGAGCTAATACACTGTACCGTCTCTTCTACATGTAGTACACTGGTAGCATCACCTTCAAACTTTTTCTATCTATTATTGAATTTTAGAGCTCTATTTTCTCATATCCACTCTGTTTCTAGTAACAAAAATTGGAAAATTTACAAGGTATAGAATAACTTCACTCAATATGAGGCTGGCTTGGAAACAAGTCTGTAGAAAAGATGCGCAAATGGATTGTTCACAAGGATTATATGTCATTATCATCATCATCTGGGAGAGCTGTTTGTTGGGCATCAATAAGTTCCTTCTCGTAGTGCTGCATAAGTTGTTGATCGACCTGGACCTCTGGGGGTTCAAGAGCAGGCATCTCCACAAACTCCAGGTTTGCATCACCTACGAGTTTCCTCGCTAACCACAAGAACGGCTTCTCAAAGTTGTAATTACTTTTGGCACTTATGTCGTAGTACTGAAAGAAAATTGACAAAGTGATATTAGTTCATTCAATCATTCATTTACTCAACTATTACAATAATCAAGACCAGTACCACTTTTTTGAGATCCAAGACTACAATTCCGGATGCCAATCTATATGTATATACGAGACAGTTGTTTCTTAACAAAAATACAGGCTAATCAATGCTTCTGAGTTCTGACTCTGAGATAAAGTTACCAAGCTATCTTTTGTTTCCAAAAACATATCACTTGTGTCATTTTTCGACTGAGCCCTTGAAATATTTTTCATTGACTTTCACTAATCTCTCCTAGTTTCCATTACGTTACACAAGAGAAACTGTTATTTTCAACTATTTGTTACAGCAAGGAGCCCAAACGTGTGACCACTTTTAATTAATTCACATTCTTTTGTGCATACAGACTATTCAATAATTAATTAAAAATGATCACACTTTTGGGCTTCTTGCTGAAAACATTAATTTCCCATGGAACAAAATGATGGTGTATTTTAATTCCCCATGTTTTTTCTTCAACAATTATTTTGACATCTGCAATACCTGCAAATTCTTCTTTCTGTGGAAAGTTATGGTCTTGGCCTTGACTTTGCGATCTTTGATGTCAACCTTATTTCCGCACAGAACAATAGGGATGTTCTCACACACTCTAACAAGATCTCTGTGCCAGTTAGGAACATTTTTGTACGTCACTCTTGATGTGACGTCAAACATGATGATAGCACACTGGCCCTGGATGTAGTAGCCGTCACGCAATCCACCAAACTTCTCCTGACCAGCCGTGTCCCACACATTGAAGCGAATAGGCCCTCTGTTGGTATAGAACACCAGTGGATGAACCTCAACTCCTAGTGTTGCTGTAAAAAAAAGTGCAGAGTTCAATGTGAGATTAAATTAAACAAGGAAATATGTTTGTTGAGAAATGTCTGTCATGCACAGAAAACTCCACAAGTTCATTAACTTTACTTGATGTCAGCACATTGATTGTACACTATACCAGAATGTTTGAAATAAACACTCCCTCACTATCAATCACTGCTATGCGACCTTCAAAATCAAAAGTGTTTGATTTTACCGCGAGTGAACACTTTCCACATAAGGTATGACATGTATGATTGACAGAAATCACACGTGAATTCGTCGGTAAACCAATAAAATGAGAAGTATTTATTCGAGTAAATACTGTATAGGAACAGATTATAAACACAAAACAATGCAAATTTAAACTACAGTGAAAATTGGAGATGGGAAATATTTGACAAGATGTTCAAGAGTTGCCGGTCGTTGGTGAAAGCAGTGTCCCTATAAATCAGTCATTTTTGGGAACACATATTTTGTAATATATTGATAGTGTACAAAAGAATAAAGAGGCTCTCAATTTAAAGTGTTTGGACAAAGTTCCAAACATTTTCCATGAGTTTTCAACATTTCCACATGTGCATGCGTGATAAAAGTGCGCAAGAAAAATGCGCGGGAACGTAAAACAGTTTAAAAATTTGCGCCGAAATGCGTTCAGTTTTAATCAATTAATACACATCGATCTAGTCTTCAACTTAATTCTCGGAGCGAAATTACTGAAAGGAACTTATCTTATTGCACAAACTAATAATTCAACTTTATTTAGTTGAGATGTCAGCAGAAACGCAGTTTAAGTTAAATTTAGGGCGAACCGTTTCGGGGCGAGAATTATTACCGGTTACTTTATAGCCCTTGCTTTGCACTCACCAACATATTTTTTCTCGAACTCTCCTGTCAAATGGCGTTTTACGAAGTTGTCTTTCCAGTGCCACCATCGCCGACAAGAACAAGCTACGATAGAGACATGAAAGGAAAGGAAAAAATTCAATATAACAAATCCAGTCCTTATTACAGCTTATAAAAGCTTAATTATAACAGTGAACAGAGGGGAAAAACCTACCTTAAGGTTGCTACTGGTTCAACTGCAGGTTGAGCCCCTGGTGCAGACATTCTTTAAGAAAATGGACAAAAATGAAAGACTTTCCGATCGATAGACAAGCAAACTTTTTCCCCTTTGAGACACTCGTGGTCAACTGCAAAACCGGTCAAAACCAGTCAATGAACTGACTCCTACCCAGATCTCACTCTGTACAAAAATAGGTACGTACGTCGTACGCACGAAAGTACGAACGTACATACATAGCAGCTAGCCATATATGATTGCCTTACACATTAGCCGTGCACATATAGTACAGTAGTCATATAGCTTGGCTATTTTCAGTTGTTTTTTTTTTTTTCATCACTGATCAAGAGAAACGCAAATTTTCTATAAAAACTTTAATCTTTATTGATGGTATTACTTGGAAACCAGTTGTTCCGAGACTGATATGATTGAATTATCTTCAGGAACCCATTATTGGCTCCTGATTACCTTATATTCTCACTATATTTTCGCGCGTACTTAATATTAAATTTCGTGAAAATGACAGAGCCCTGTTTCGATATAATTAATTTTCTCGATTTCACGGGGACAGGATTCAAGTGTCCTTTTTTCTCGAAGTAAGTAAGTAAGTAATTTATTTAACCACATGTCACGGATGAGTTCGAGACTCGTTTAAACGTAAACGTGCAAAATACAGAATAAGACATCTAAGGGAAGGGAAGGGTATGTACCTTTTGTCAAGTTTCAAGCGGAATATTTCAGGGACTTTCAGGAATCGTGTTAAAACTGAACTGCACAAACCTTTTCTCTTGTTGTTTCACCCATCGCTCAGAGAAGAAAGCAAATCAGAGCCAATAAAAGATTAAATGGTAACTCTTTTATATACAGCTCAAGATAGCAAGGCAGCCGGGTCGTCACGCAACGCTTCGGCTGTGCGCAAAGGTAAAGGAGCTATATATAAGAGGGCGGGTAGCATTATCAATGTTTCCCTCTCCATTGTACAATAGCTATTCTGTTTCTGTTTGATGCTATGCTCACAGTACAGTATTACTATTAGACTACGAGGACTATGAGCAGTCCCTGATTTTTCTCAGGGATAGTCGAGTGGGAAAGCACGCGAGCGCGCGAGAAAATCACCTCGAGGACTCCCATATAACCTGCCTGTGATCAGGCGTCCTTTTCCCTGAAACAAGGGACGGAAGAAAAAGGGAGAGTAGGGCCTGATTACTCTTCTGACCTCTACTCGCGAAGACTGCTGCCCTGCGCAGTATGGCCTGGAAGAGAAGAAATAATAAAAGGAAGAAGATAAATATGTCAAATATGAATAACTACATCAAACGAAACTAATCATTATGGTCACCATATGATAGCAGATAACCATATGTTGTCTATGGCGGGGGACTAAAATATCCGCCCATAATTAACAAATAAAGAAGCCAAAACCATGTATTATTTACCTAACAGAAGATGGTTTTTAACCAATCAGAGCGCGCGCAGTTTTCAGTCTATATTTTAATCAGTGATAATGCATGTGCGGGATGTGCGGTGGGAAGTGGTGCAGTGCATGGGATGAATGCATCAGGGCTATTTTTGTAACTCCCGTCCCCTCCCCTGCTCGTATACTTTGTCGAACGCAGACCGCTGACAAAACGAAATAAGCTGCATTCAATCGGGGAGGTGGTTTTGAGTTTATCACTGGACTTAGTTAGTATTTATTCGTGTTTCCAAAATGAGGGACCGACTAGAAGCTTTAAAAAGCACTGTTAGTATCTATCCTTGTGCCATAGAAACGAGACGATTTCATATTTTCGCTGTTTTTCAATTGTTCCACCCAGTGAACTCTGGTTAACTACAGCCTCGCGTTTCCATACATCAAATGGAGTGATCGTGACAGATTAGATCAAAATAACCACATCAAAACTGTGTGATTTTGCAGGGAAATGTTGACGATGATGATCCACAAGATTACGATGAACCTTCGACCACTATTAACGTGGAAAACACTTTTATGGATAATTTCTTCCAAAACGTAAGTTCCGCATAGCTTTATACCTTCAATTGTTGCACTTTCTAGCTAAAATATACCTCATACCTGCTCATGGTATCGCAGTTGCTATCGCCTTGTTCTCAAACATTGTTCTTCGTCTAAGGTCGCGACAATACGAGCCAACATCGATAAAATAGCCCAAGATGTGGAACAGGTCAAGAAAATGCACAGTGCAATGCTGTCTGCTGCAGTACAAGAACAAGGTACATGATAGTTTATAGAGATTAAGATCACTTGTTGTTTAAATGTTGCATCTTTTAAAACCGTAAAGAGCGAAGTCAAATGATCTATTGTAAAGTCAGTGCAATCCATGTTTAGGGATTATAAATTCAATTTCCCTTAAAATGTCAGAACTGTTACCAATTTCACTAATTTGGTTTTAATTAAAATATAATTTAATACATGATGTTTAATGATTACTATTATTGTAAACTCTTTTACATTTTAATACCCTGACTACTCTCCAACTCTCAAAAACTTTCAGTGTGCATTGTTAATATCATTTAGTAGTTAGAGTTGTCATGAAAATGTAAACAGGAACTTTAAAAAGCAATGCTGTTGATATTGAATTGTAAAGAGTCTATAAAGCAGCTATTCAAATAAACCTGATCAATATTAAGAATTTGATTGGGTGTACTTTGCTTTGATAGGCCCAAGGGTTTTTATTTAACGATGTTATCTATTTTTTGTAAAAATTTCACATCTCGATGAACAAACTGCCCTGAACAAAATATTGTTAACACTTTGCGTCTTGGTCACAAAGGGTGTCATGAGCTGCCATCTTTGGCCATAAGAAGGAATGTAATGAGCTGATAACATATGAAGGGTCAAGTGGAAAACTATGCTAAGTGAGCAAAGCGCGTTTGCTCACTTAGCATAGTTTTCCACTTGTCCCTTCATATGAGTAAGGGGCCAATCAGAAAGCTTAAGAAGTGCAATAATTTAATAATAACAGTGATTGGGTATTTAATAAATAATAATATTCTTTATCTTGTATTTTAGTTGTAAAAGATAGCCTTGAAAACTGATGTATGATGTGAAGAGGACAGCCAATACAGTGAGAACAAATTTGAAAGGTATTCTGCTTCCTGTGTTATTGGATTATATATTGCACAAGCATGTCCAATACACCCGAACTGAGTCGATTTGTCAGTAAACCCAGGATCTTAGAGCTGTTTTGAAGTGTTTCCGAAACGACAAGGAACTGGAAAAGGATCGAAAAGGGTCGTAAAAGTCGTAAAACACTGGAAGATAATCTTTAATACTGACCAAAACGCTAAAAAACCGAATCCCGCAGGTTTGAGAATACCGTTATACTGCAATTTTAGATTAGAATTACCGAAATACTGCATGAAAAATTGTCCAATACCGCAATACTGCAAACCCCAATGTCCCCCTCAGTAAGTGCCTAATTGCGACATTAGTCAAACCGACTCAGATTGGGTATATTGGACAACCATCATATGCTCTCTAGTCTGATGCTACCAAGCAAGTCTCCTAATGTTTTGTTGTTTTGGATTAGAAATGGAACAGAGTATAAACCAGCAAGACAAGGAATCATCTTATAACAACTACGCTGAGTCAAGGATAAGAAGATGTCAGGTCATTCATTTATAAATCATTATACAGTGGAACCCGGTTAATACGGACACCAAAGGGACATGAAAAAGTGTCCGTATTATCCGGGTGCCCGTATTAAGCGGGCTGATATAAGAGAAAATATGGGTCGTCAGGACAAACAGAACTGTCTGTAATAAGTGGGTGTCCGTATTAACGAGTGTCCGTAAAGCGGGGTTCCACTGTACAGTCAACTCTGTCTAAGACGGACACCATTGGGACCGGCACCAACTGTCCGAGGTGTCGCGTCTTATGGAGAGTTTAGATGCAGTAAAATGACTGAAAAACAGCGAGCAGGGACCAACACCAGGTATCCGTCTTATAGAGGTGTCTGTCTTATAGAGGTGTCCGTTAAGAGAGAGTTCACTGTAATATTAAATATGTTTTAGGGAATTGCTCTGAAATTTAAAGTAGCCTGCTCCAGTATTTATAAGTAAATTATTCTTTTTGTTCTTCAGCATTCCACTTTAGCAAGAAAATTTGTAGAAGTGATGAGTGACTATAACACGACGCAGTCGGATTACAGAGAAAAGTGCAAAGCAAGAATTCAACGGCAGCTGGAAATAAGTATGATCCTTTCTTCTTCAGCTAGAGGAGGTTTTAATAAATAGAAAACATGCAAAATGCCTGGTAATGTGTTCACAAAGTTATTGTCGTCATTGTCAGTTAATCCGTTGGTCGGTCAGTCGGTCGTTCAGTCAGTCGGTCAGTCAGTCAGTCGGTTAGCTGGTCAGTGGGTCAGTCGGTTGGTCAGTCGGTTGATCAGACAATTAATCAGTCGGTCAGTCAGTCGGTTAGCTGGTCAGTGGGTCAGTCGGTTGATCAGACAATTAATCAGTTGGTCAGTCAGTCAGTCGGTCAGTCAGTCATGAGTTAAGTCAGTCAGTCAGTCAATCAGTTAGTCAAGTCAGTCAGTCAGTCAGTCAGTCAGTCAGTCAGTCAGTCGGTTGATTAATTAATCAGTCAGTCGATCAGTCATTCAATTAGTAAGTCAGAATGAATTACTATCAATGTATTTTGAACTCTAAAAATCTGAACAGATGCATTTCTCTCCGTGTCACAGCTGGTAAAACTAAGACATACGAGGAAGTTGAGGAAATGTTGGAAGGTGGAGATCCAGCGATTTACACTTCTGATGTAAGTACTAAGTGTATAGGAATATGTCTTGAGCTGATAATGACTGAGTGGAGGAGGCTGGATGGGAACATATTTGACTTCAGGTCATGGCGTTCTGTGCAAAATGACTGAGAGCCAAATATTTTTCTATCTGTCTCAAGCTACATGTAACTCAATGAGATGCCCTGTGGATCTCAAGTAGCAAGTTAATAAAAATAATGCAATATTATTTTATTTGCGACAAAGGAAAAAAAAAAAAAAAAAAAAAATGTAAACTAAAATTGATCGGAAAATAAGCCCTATGCATATATTTGTCCAAGGGGTCTTATTATGAGAAGGATTTTTATGTTAGATTTTGGATTGATTTTTAGCAGCAGATCAACTGATTCCTGACATGTATTTTCTGTATTTTTTCTGCGTGTAGATTGTAATAGAGACTCAACAAGCACGGCAAGCTCTTGGAGACATAGAGGCTAGACACAGAGATATCATCAACCTAGAGAAAAGTATTCAGGTATTGTTTTATGTACTAGAGCCAGTGTTCCCACTAGTTTTGGAAAACAGGAGTCCCAAGGACCCCCAGTTCCAGTAATTGGGGGTCCTTTCTATTTTTTAAGGGTCCCCTAAGGAGAAAGGCATTTTAAGTGATATACACATCATGTAATATTACATGAAGTATGACCGCTGACCATCATGAGCCGAGAGTTGTTCGCTCGTTCGCGTGATTATCATTGTGATTCTTGCTTCGTTTTCGAGTTTGCAGCCAAATTTTCATAGTTTCCAGCTTGGAGAGGTAATGAAAAGGTAAGGAAACTACTGAAACTTTAACATTGTTTCTTATGTGTGTTTTGTATCTTGAAAAATCTTATTTATCTCAAGAGTAGACCAAAGTATGAAAACACTCGAAATTTTGAGCGCTGATTTATGTGCGTCCCTGGGACGTACTGTGGCTAAAAACTGTGCGTCCTTTTCATTTTTTGTGCGTCAGATACGCACAGTTGTGCGTTAATGGGAACACTGAGAGCTGTTGGAAATGAAAATTACCACAACCATCATGATGGTAAATGTTTCTAGTCAGTCTAAATCCACCTTACTGCTCAGTATAATCATCATCGTCGTGATCATCATCAATCCTTCAATGTCACATCCAGATTGTTGCCAATCTCGTTCCCAGAGTCCTTGTTACCCTTGTCCAGCGGTGGAGCGGCCAACAAGGACCTCTGGGGGGAAGCGATCCGCCATGACAGGATTCTTGGACTTCTGACTTGTTCTACTGCGCATGTGTTCAACTCCATGTTTCAACTAACGGACGCCAAGATTCTTGGACTTCCGGTCTTATTGCGCAGGTCAGGCGGATCACTCTATCCCAGAGGTCCTTGTTGCCTGTGACAGCCGCTGGATAAGGGTAACAAGGACTCTGGGAACGAGATTTATGGGTACTATTTGACTACAGTAATTGACCAGATTGTGAACAGTCCCCCTATTTTTTGTGCTGAAATAGTCGGGGCCACCACATTCTATCATGGAGCTGCAATCTTTTGATAATTTGGCAAGCAAAATCTGGGAGAGGACAAATTTGCTCTGGGAACGAGGGCAGGGCATGGCAATTTTACACAAAAATTCACAATATTCTTTCCTATACATTAATTTGTGGTAATTTAGTCGTCCCATATGATATTCCAGAGAATGTTAATGAAACTGTATTTGGGACACTGATGTTTAAATTTTGTTCTTATTTCAAGGAACTTCATGAGATGTTTTTAGACATGGCCATGTTGGTGGAAAGCCAAGTAAGTTAGCTGCTCAATAAAAAATATTTATTCAATAGGCTGGGTGTTTTTCTCCTGTTGTCAGACATACATTAATTCCCTGCTAGCCAAGTCTCCTTTTCCGTTATTTTGAGAAGGGAAGTGACCAAACAACTTTTGCATGTGATCATATGTTGTATGTCACATGTGGGCTCTGACAACGTTCACCAGCTGCCACATTGAACAGCATGCGCTTTGTCACTGTGGGCTCAGTTACTAGTCAGCGATAATCCATTAGGCATGCGTACTGAATACTTTGCGACAACTGGTTAAAAAATAAAACGGTTTATTTCATCCACGATCGTGGATGGCGGTTACATCAAACATCATTTTGAGTCAGAGCAGAGTCTCCTTTTCTTCCTGTCTCAAATAACGGAAAAGGAGACTCTGCTAGCAGGGAAGTACATTAATAACTTTACATTAATCTGGCCTCTAAAATCTAATTTTGTTAACATTTTAGCCAAATTAAAGGGGTCGATCTGTAGTCTAGATGAAAATAACTGTCTTTGACTGAATGTTTGTTTGGGTGAAAAGGTGGCCAACATAATGAGATGGCTGTAAAAATGATGATGTTTTTCATTTTATTTTGTCTGAATGTGTTTCAATCTATTGTGAACATTTGGGAGAACTCTCGTAACGTACAGCGTTTCTGATGTGTTTCTCCCTGAGCTTCATATTAACCGCTTTCACTCCCAGAGTCAAACCTTGCATCAATAAATGTGGTTGTATCTTTTGAGTCTGTGGATGAAACCCTAGTGTGTGACCATTCAAATGAAAGCTATTGAGCAGTACTTTCATGTGGTACTGACAACTTTTGACAATGTTGCAAAGGGTTAAATGATCTCAAAATGTAAATAATTTTTGGTCTCAAAAATTTGTTTCTTGAGCTATTATTCATTTTTGGGACAATCGTTTAAAGTGTCAGGTTCACCCACCAGTTACAGTACTCTCAATATTAGTAGTTGGTATCAAAGTTATTTATTTGACGGAGTGGAACTATTTTATCGGCAGGGAGAAATGATTGACAGAATTGAGTACAATGTCGAACAAGCTGTTGATTTTGTACAATCAGCCAAAAGCGACACCAAAAAAGCTGTCAAGTACCAGAGTAAAGCAAGGCGGGTGAGTATTGTACATACTGAAGTAACTCTGTCCATCACAGGGTGCCCAAGACTATGAGTTAAGTCTCAGATTTCTTTTCCCAATTTTCTATGGCACAGAAAGAAAAATGGGGGACAGGGGTGCGGGGGAAGCCTATGGGAGGCAGGAGAAGCCTATGGGAGGCAGGGGAAGCCTATGGGAGGCAGGGAAGCCTATGGGAGGCAGGGGAAGCCTATGGGAGGCAGGGGAAGCCTATGGGAGGCAGGAGAAGCCTATGGGAGGCAGGAGAAGCCTATGGGAGGCAGGAGAAGCCTATGGGAGGCAGGGGAAGCCTATGGGAGGCAGGAGAAGGGCAGAAAGCGGATTCCCAAGGTGGCTGGAGCCGGGAGAAATAGGAAATTTGTTTTGCAACATTGCATAACATTTTGAAGCACAAAGGAGTGGACACCGAGAGAACAAGGTACGGGAAGAGGGAAGTTCAGACCTCCCTGTCCCCCCCCCCCCCTTCCAAGAATGTGTGAATGTGAGAAGCAATGAAACCATGAGCCACGAGAATCACTGGTGCGGGGAGAGAGGAAAAAGAAACACTATGATCATGGTTCCTTTGAGCGTTTGATGTACCTACCACCTTTGACACCTGGTTTAGTATCAGTTCTGCCCAACCCTCGCCCCCCCCCCCCCTGGATCCCCCTCTGCATAACACCAACTAACTGTCAACTCTTGTTTGTCAACAGAAAAAAATCATCATCATAATCTGCGTGTTTGTTGCATTGGCCGTACTTGTCGGTATACTAATTGCAGTCTTAAATTAACAGGTAAGGAATTTCTTCAAACTGAGTCACTGGAATATCTAGAAAGTTATTTTGTTACTTGGTGTTGAGATATTGGTAATATATGAATTATTAATTGGTAGCATTTGCCTTGAATTAATTGATTTATTTTTAATGATCTCTTTTTCTTTTTTCCCCCC
Organism: Desmophyllum pertusum; assembly: GCA_029204205.1. Classification (NCBI taxonomy): domain Eukaryota; kingdom Metazoa; phylum Cnidaria; class Anthozoa; order Scleractinia; family Caryophylliidae; genus Desmophyllum; species Desmophyllum pertusum. Next base: position 633,463 of record MU826381.1, read on the forward strand.
AGAATTTGTTATAACACACTTTTGTAACACTAATTTGTTTTTATGAATACATTATCTTCATGGTGCTAATAATAATTATTGATATAGATACCCAGGGCTTCATGAAACAATAAGTTTAAATTTATTAAATAGAATGCATTCTTATACTGGACTGTAAATAATTTCATTCAATAAGAGATGGCCAAAAAAACTTTGCACTTCATTTGTTGTCAACTTGAATTGAAAATTAAGGTGAATTAACTGCCACTTGGGATTAAATTGTAAGAGGCACAGTGTCCTAGTAATGCCGGGTTAGCGCGTTGGACTCTGGATCGAGCAGTCCAGGTTCGAGCCCTGGCTGGGGTCATTGTGTTGTGTTCTTGGGCAAGAAACTTTTGTGTAAAATTAGCAGTAAAACTTTACTGTCTTACACGTGGTTTACTTAAAATCCTGGTGTAACAAGTAAAAAAAAACGTAGAAAATCATGTTCAAACAAAGTTTAGGCTTATTACAAGTTTCAGATGTTTTAAATAAAAATGCAATGTTTAATAGATGTCATAATCATGTACGTATGTCTACAAGTATGATTCTGGATTAATCAACATTCAAACAATGGGGCTGGTTTAATCCTAAATGGTGGTGAATTTACCCTTAGCAACTTCAAGTTAATAATACAGTATATATAGTAAGTGCGTTTCACACAGCACAAAGAACACAATTTAGTCTTCCTTAAATTTATTTTAGACTGTTATTACCCTTGAAATACTTTTTAGTGAGCTTGACTGTTTAAGTGTTACGATATATACATTTATGTTAATAATAAACTAGTAACTGTTTTAGGGAACATTTTGAGGTACTGTGATACTAAAACAGCCAAGCCTTCTTTAGCTGTTAATGTTGTTGTTGCTGACATTACTGAATTCAGTATTATGGAGTTTTAAATCATATTGTGATTTGATAATCTTAGTTAGAAAAGATTCAATTCATCACTGGCACAGTTTTGTAGTGAATTACAGATTGGCCTCTTATAGGACGTCAAGGCCAATATAATTTCTGTCTAAGGCCCAGTTCAGACGCCGTACTTCACATGAGCCGAATCGAATTCGAATTTAGGCCGACCCAAATTAATTTAGACCGGCTGAATTGATTCAGACGCCGAGCTTAATTCAGCCGAACTTAAATTAATAGGCGAAGATTGCTGTTATATTGAAAAATACATTATAATAATTCATGAATTTGTTTCGGCTCATGTGAAGTACGGCGTCTGAATCAAAGCCGGTCCACAGCTGTTATTCTCGGCTGAGCCAGGCGGGAAGAACGGCTGAGCCGATCCGAATTGATCCAGCCGTTCCGAATTGATTCAGACGCCGTACCTCACATGAACTTAATTCGTCGAATTCAATTCGGCTCATGTGAAGTACGGCATCTGAACTGGGCCTAAGTTCACGTAATTGTGTTATGTTCCATGATAATATACTTCTATAAATAATTTAAGAGCTTAATTTGCTCATTATTTTTATATAATTGTTTTTGCCTTGCACTGCAAGGTTCATTGAGGACATGAAAAAAACTGCCAGTTATTTAGTCAGTCAGTCAGTTCAGTTGTCTGCACTATATAACCCTGCAGGGCTCAACACCATTTAAAAAAATCTTTATGTTACTAGTCTAGTGTTCTGTCAGAGTCAATTTTCAGCAAGACTTATTATAAAGATCCCTTTCAATCTTCTGTTTTCTTTGTGGCAAGTGTTGGCTACCATACAATATGCAGTGATCACGAGTGACGAAAAGAAAATATTGTTGTACAAAGTAGAAGAAATTCAGTTCATAGGCTAGTTGGCTACTGTTAGTGTTAAGCCTTGTTAGAGCATAGTTAATAGTCAGAGCAAAATGGTTATGAAGCCCGGCAAAGTTCTTTGTTATATCTTTTTGTTCGCTTTTTTGGCCTTGACCATGCACAAAACCTGACAAAATACAATAGGTGTTTACGTGTGTTCAAGCAACTAACCAATAGAAACGTTTTGGTTACGTAATTCATGCATAGTGTATGAGCACAAAACAAAAGATTGTGCACGGTCGTGGACCTTTCAACATAAATCTTGGCTTCTTTGTTTACTTCTTTGAAGTTTGCCGGGCTTCATAACCATTTCCCTCTATATTTAACTGTGGTTAGAGTCAGTGACAAATTTTGAAGACTCCCAGTATGTATCAAGTTTGACTAACAAAGTACAAAATTTATGGCAGTCAATGCAGTTGTGAGAAGGAAAAAGTGAAAGTCTTCATTGTAAGGTGATGATCGACTAATTTTGACATATGTCTAGTGACTCAATGGCAACAAAAGCTGTCTGAGCGAGAATTAAGTCATGCGTGTTCATTTTGTGAAACTTGGCGACTTTCATGACCATTGATCAAGGGGAACAGGGGGTCTGGGTACAAGACAGTCGGGGGAACAAGTACCAGTCAAGTCCAAGAGGCCATGGTTTTTGTCACGTTAAGCAACATGACGTTTCCTTACCGCACCGTGCTTGTGTGACAATTTTTAGAGCACTCAAGTGCTCACGCTATTAAATAGGCCATTTCCGAGTTGCCGTTTTCCTGTTTCAAAACGAGTCCTGGTGCACATCCTTTCTTATGGAAATGAGTTTTACTCACAAGTTCATTGTCTTGCAAATCAGGCTCATTTCCATATGAAAGGTTGTGCACCAGGACTCGTTTTGAAACAGAGGCAAACAGCAACTCAGAAATGGCCTCTTCAAGTGCTTCAATGACAATTTGCCAAAAACGGCACTTATTCCCCTGACTGAAGATGGGTTCAGATGGAAAGCATCTGTTTGGGATAGCAGATAATTTACCCAGTAATAATTAAGGCAGCTAACTAAGAAAATATCACATTCTATTATGAAGTGTTTGGAGTTGTAAAATAAATTATTTTAATTATTTTATATCATTTGAAGTGTTTGTTGTTGTTTTAGGGGATGGGTTATGCAAAATAGTGTACTAAGTATTGTTGAACAAGTCCAAGTTGAGTTTGAAATGCTAAAGTTCTCTATTGAGACCTCTACTATTCAGAAAGATCCCAATCTCGTTCCCAGAGTCCTCGTTACCCTTGTCTAGCGGTGGAGCAGCCAACAAGGACCTCTGGGGGGAAGCGATCTGCCTGACTTGCGCAGTAAGACTGGAAGTCCAAGAATCTTGGCGTCAGTTAGTTGAAACATGGAGTCGAACACATGTGCAGTAGAGCCGGAAGTCCAATAATCCTGTCATGGCGGATCGCTTCCCCCCAGAGGTCCCTGTTGGCCGCTCCACCACTGGACTAACCTGAGTATCAGGCGAATTTTTCCGTGCTCGCTTTTAATTCGTCTTTACGTGGTCGCGCTGAAATTACAGCGTGACATCCGTAAAGAGAATGTAAAGAGCGCGAAAAATTGGCCTGATCTCAGGTTACCACTGGACAAGGGTAACAAGGACTCTGGGAATGAGATTGGAAATATCCAGGAGCTCATGGAAAATCGATTTATGCTGATAACCAAAAATCTGGCTTGATGGCCTCCACAGTGCATGATAATGTAGGCTAGTAACACACCTGTAAACATCTTTAGTAACCAACACCCCACCGCCCCCCCTCTCCTCACCAAAAAGTGAAATTGAGTGCCCTATCCCCTTTTGAAATCTTGCTTTTGATAAATTTCCATTTCGAGCTTCTGCAGAGGAGAGAGATGGGATTATATTTAGATCTAGCCTTCACCCCTCCTCTTATATAAAAAAATCCTAACAGAAACCACCTTTTCATATGACTAAACCTTATCCCCCAGGTTATCGACTGTCATGTGTGAAAAGTACATCTTTTTTTGCAAGATGAGTATAGGGAATAATGCTCTGATAAAATAAGCTAATAAAATACAAAACTATAGACACCCCATGTTCTTGAATGGTCCGCTAAGCTCCCACTAGAGCGCAAGGTTACATTATTTGTTAAAATTCAGTTGCACACAGCTGTACCTCTTGTTCAAACAAATTTATTTTCTACGTAAATTGTCAGTCATCCATTTTTGATTGTCTGTAAATTATGATCTCACATCAAGGATCAGACTACAAAACAGTCCAAACAGTCTAGTTGCTTAGTTACAAGAGGCATCATTTGGTTACACAAGAGAAATGCGGGATATTTCATGTGACATGTGGTAGCTTATGAGAGGTATTTGCTAGGGTTACGGTAGGTTCGACTGTAATAATTAAAAAAGATTTTGAATGACACCCAAAAACATTACAGCACAGAGAATCCACACTATAGACTATTGGTGGCCTTCAACTAATTCTAAAATAATTTTGGACTGTAGTGTAGTTGAACAGGAAACAGATGTGGATCATATTTTCAGACATCTTTTCATCCCTTTGTTATTACATGTTCTAAGAATTTAAAAGCTGCTAGTTTCTAGGCCCATTTAGATATTTTGAAATTCTACTTGACTGCGACACTAATCAGGATTTTAACAATATAAATTTGTAACCATTCATCTGAGCTTCGCAGTGATCAAGTAGAATTTTGTAGTATCTAACTGGGTCATTTGGAAGACCATGGATTATTTCTAATAAATGTTTCATTTCTCAGGTAGGTATATCTTTTCCGCTTCTCTTAATTCATCATCATTTTGTAGACGGAAAACTTCCTTCACTGTTACAACCTGAAAACAAACATTAGAAATATATTTTTTAATTATTATTTATGAATTATTCAAAGTTATTCTCATTTTGGCACCTGGCTACCATAATTGATTGCCACTCGACAAAGTTTCTGACATCTTTTTGAAAACTATCTGATGGCTTCCATTTAACTTGCAAAACAAATGGCAAGAACTGTGGGAAGTGGAGATGTCAATATTGTCAGAACGCAAATGTGGAAGTTGACATCTCTGCTTCTCGTAGCTCTTGCATTTTGCTGATTGGCCAGTTGAAACGAAAGTTGTCACTAAGATCCTGATGTCAAAAATTAATCAACTTTGTTGAGTGGCAACGGTAGGGTGCTCTCTTGCTTTAGGCTCGATTTCCGCCGTTCTTGAGTCCAGTCGGGAAGGACCATGGGCTCATTTTCCCAAAAACCGGCTGGTAATCGAGTGGATTTCTTATTTTGATAATATCATTCTCAATTCCTTTCTCAAACCTCACCTTCTTTTCAACATTGACTAATGACTGGTCCTTGTAGATTTGTTGTGTGACATCCTGCATAGCTGATATTGACGCCCTCATGTTGTGATTGGCCCAGATTACGAGTGACACACCCCAATCTCTAAACTGGTCTGTTGGGACGGTGTAATACTTGGTTGGGACTATCACTACTGGGCCCTGTCAATCAGAATCACAATCAAAATGGCTTTATTTTATTACTTGGTGCGAGGATGTGTCATAGACTACACTGATAAATTATGAATCTCTGATGGTTTTTAACCAATCCCCAAAGATTCAATATTATTGACAAAGTCGTGGTGGCCATGTTGGTAGAACAAACAAAAATTTTAAAAGCTAATAATTATTATGACTCTGAAGTTGACTTCCGCTCAGGTTGTTGAAACATTGGTCACCTTGACAACAATCCTTTTCAGGACTACCCTCACCCGGACGATCACACAAGATCAAGATGACTTTAAAATGTCCATCAACATGGAAGCAATGATGTCATGTGCAAACCAAGAATAGAGTTTAACAATAGTGACTGTGTGGAGTGACGGAAAAAATAAATTGTGTGACTGGTTTAGAGAATGTGTGACTGATTAAAAGAATGTGTGACTAACAGTACTTGTTCTCTGATTGGCCAAGTAATGGGAGTGTGACAACCATTATAAAGATATCAACAATTTATTGAGTAGCAACAGTACAATGTACCTGGTTATTCCAAGCTTTCACAAAAGCTTCAATATCTGATGGATCAGATTTCTTGCTGTGCATCAAGATAGCATCAGCTCCTGCATTCAGGTAAGCTTCTGATCTCTTGAGTGCTTCATCCAGGCCCCACCCAGCAATGAATGCTTCAACTCTGGCCACAATACTAAAATCAGGGTCTGACTGTGTATCTGGTAAAAAATGTCAAAATACAAATAATTATTGTGATCATTACAATTAATTTGCCACTTCAGAAATGAGAAGCAATCTAGGACAAGTCACATCTCGCAGTCGCTTGTGGAACCGTTACCGGGGACGCATCGTCAAGCTGGCCGCCATTTTGTCCCCAGTAATGGTCCCACAAACGACTGCGAGATGCGACTTGCCCTAAATTGGCAGCTTCTCATTTCTAAAGTGGTGAATAGAGGAAAGAGCCTTGTACTGAAAATGACCGTATATAGTTAATAGACTAAAGTGTAACTGGATGAAATTGATTTTTTAAATCCATTTCCATAGTTAATTAATTTATTTTTTAACTGCCAAGCTGAGCACTTGCTCAACATCTTATTTCTCCTTATCACGTTGATACACTGTCAAGCAGACTGGTGAGGAAAATAAAGAAAATCAACAACTAGGAGATATATATATTATCTTGATATGAGTCACCAAATTATCAAAAATAATATTTTTATAAAAAAGAATGATATTCTGTACCTTTGCAAGCTTTGATCTTTGCACAGAACTCGTCAATGTCTGCCAGCGGCTGTGCCCTGCCATCCAACAATGAGTTTGTCTTTGGGAAAAGCTTGTCTTCCAGACAGGCCCCAGCAATGCCTCTCTGTTCAAGCTTCGTCACCATACGCCGAGCATTATTGAAGTTACCATAACCAGTATCAGCATCCAGTAATATTGGAATATCTGTTGCATCGCTCATGAATTCCATAACATCCATAACTTGAGTCCATGATGCTTCATTACTGTCTCGCACTCCTAGCTGGGCTGATATTGACAAACCGCTACCCCAGACACCCTTGAAGCCTGGAAAGTGATTACCGTATATTACTACGATGCGGTGGCCTAATGGATAACACATTGGACTCGGGATCGAGCGGTCCGGGTTCGAGTGCTGGCCGGGTCACTGTGTTGTGTTCTTGGGCAAGACACTTAACTCTCACAGTGCATCTCTCCACCCAGGAATAAATGAGTACCGGGTGAATTGTCAGAGGGCAACCCAGCAAAAATGCTGGGGGGTAACCTGCGATGGACTAGCATCCCACCCAGGGGAGTAGCAATACTCCTACATGTAGTTGCTTTATGCTATGGAAACTGGAGTTAAACGCCAGCTCCGTAAGCCACCTAGACTTGAAAACAGACTTCAACCTTATTTTTTGGTGCAATAATTTCAAAGGATTCTCATTCCACTTAACATATATAATTATATAGTTTTTGATCAAGCCCTTCATTGTATACAATACAATACAGACTGCAATTTGCTCCAATTTGACTAACCCACCCCTTCCCTGGCAAGACACTGACCTGCCTCTTGTACTATTTTAGCACTCAACCCATTATGTGCTTCCATGATGAATTCTAACTCCGGTGATGTCAACATCTTCCTAAGCTGCGTGGTTTTCTGAAAACAAAAACTAATAATATTTAAACTGACCAATGTTCAATATAAAAATACTGTGTTCGTAATCAGGCATGATAAATATAAAAACTGGTGTTGACGCTGATTAAAAAAGATTGATTAAAACGTTTTGGTCACTTCAGTGACCTTCGTCAGTTTGAATGTGACGAACTGACGAAGGTCACTGAAGTGACTGAAGTGACCAAAACGTTTTCATCAATCTTTTTTAATCAGCGTCAACACCAGTTTTTATATAAATGTTCAATATTATTGCAATCTTCTCTTAGATCATCCTCTCTTGACAATGTCCAGTTTTTTTGTGTCCTGACTGTGATCCATACCTTGATTTTCTCTTATTGAAACCTCTCTACAACAGCCAGTTATTTCTGGCCCAGGGTACGGCGGCCATTGTAGAGTAGCCTGAAGTACAGGCATTTTTCTTTTTTTGCGAGCGCTCGAAGCATGCGACAGTGAGCACAGAGCGAGAGATGAAAGAAGAACCGTCTCGCACTCCCTCGCTGTCATGTGCTCACCAAAAAAAAATCAAAGCGCCTGTACTGCAGGCTATTGTAGAGAGGTTCTTAAGACTAAATATTATTACCTTTTCTTTGGTGGCGGTGTGAGATGAACTTAATCGTGCAACAAGTTTTTCTGAATAAAAAATAAAAAATTTCCAATAGTCATACATGTGTACCAAAAAGGAGTTAAAGTGAAGTTTGGACAGAACTCATGTGATATCTAAAAATCATTTTTTTGACAAGTATTATGAATGACTCTAAAATGTGATCAGTTCTACTTTCTAACGCAGTCAGGAGCATAGGGTGATATGCCCCTGACGCAGTCTGTTACAAAATAATTTTCTATGATATTTCTCCATCAATATATACTCAATTTTCCTAGGGTTTTTGTGAAAGTTTATCATCTAAAATTCATGTTTTTCATATAATATTTGAAAATCTAATTTATTTCAATAATTCTCAACATTTACAGAGGGTTTCACATAACTTTTGACAGACGGGTTGCGAAGTTCGTTGGGAAATTTCGAACTTCGTCACGAATTTGTCAATTACATTGTCAATTACCCAATCAAGTTGCGAACTTCGAAACAAACTTTTGCAACTTCAGCGCGAACAAAGTTCGATAACTTCGAAGTTGAGATACAACGCGGCGAACTCCTTTCTACTGCAAAATCAAAACAAATTAATGTCTGAGCTCTGCGGGATTGTTTTCTCCAAGAGTTTTCTAGAAAATCAAATAATTCCTCAACTGACCTTTTACAGAAAACATTGAAATAAAGTCGTGTGGAAATGATTGAATTGACGCTCGCTCTTGAGGGCGCTATCAAATTGGAACTTCCAGAATTCCGTATCGTCGCTTCCAGGGTGTAAGTAGGATGTATTTCAAGCCAGAGACTTGCTGTTCAAGGAAATTTTGCTTCATTTTAAACGAGTGTTTTGCTTTTGCTCGTTTCCAAAGGTAAGCTTAGTTTATGTAAACAAACTTAATTTTATTTATATGGCTCAGAAAATTTGTTTTGTTGTCGGCGAATTTCAGCGATATATCCATCAAAGCATTCATAGGAATAAAAAGCTGAGGAATATATTTTTGTTCCTTTGACTAGTACGGCGCGCAAACCAATAACAAGAGCGAATGATAAGTTTTATTTTCGAGGCAAGCATAGCAAGCAAGATGCCGCGATTTGAATTAGGTTTCGCAAGTAGGATTAATTCAGTCACGTAGTATGCCAATAAGAATTGTTTATACAAGTACATTAACATTCTTTATACTTATTTCTGTTGTTTAAAAATATATTTAAGTTAGATTTAGCGTCATTCAAGAAAGGATTTATTTGAACGATACTGCAAAACCTATAAACAGATGTTTTGTTTGTACTACGAAATGTTACATAGTACCTATTTGCCAGCATTTTTACACTCGCCAATTTCAAAGTTCGCTGTACAAGATCAGTTGCAGAATAGTACAAATTTCCAGAAACTCTTGGAGAAAACGATCCAGAGCTCAGACATTAATTTGTTTTGATTTCGCAAGTAGCACGTAGTTTGCCGCGTCGTATCTGAACTTCAAAGTTGCCGAACTTTGTTCGCGCTGAAGTTGCGAAGTTCGCTTCGAAGTTCGCAACTTGATTGTGTAATTGGCAATGTAATTGACAAGTTCGTAACGAAGTTCGAAATTTCCCAACGAACTTCGCAATCCGTCTGTCAAAAGTTATGTGAAACCCTCTGTAACTGTTGTAATTAATATATGTTCACCAAAAAATTCTTCACAAAGCATAATATTGCCCTCAGCAACATAACATTGTCTCCAATATGAGGGAGGGGACAACCATATAATGTCCCCTTATCCCCCTATATGAGGTCCCCTTTAATTGAGCTTTTTCAAATGCAGAGCAGAATCCCGATTTCTCAAACACTCGATTTCTCAAAAACCCTGATAACTTGAACCAAATTAAAGGTGTTCCCCTTTGGAATATTTTGAACTCCCGATTTCTCGAACCAATTTTCATTTCCACCACTGTAGAACTTCATTACGGCCAGGACCTTTGCATCCCCTTATATGGTCCTCTTACTGGAGGGTGCGACTCGTGTCCCCCCAGGGATGTCAAATAAAGTAACACGTGTTTTGTTTACATGCATCATGAGCGAATTTGCAAGGTACAACACCGAAAGAATATGACTAAATACGAATTTCCTGAGTGTTTTAATCCCTCTGTTAAGTCAATCAGTGCTGAGGGAATTCTTCAGTTGTTTATATTCGTATTTAGCGATGTACCGGGTGCGGGTACTAATCTGCATTGTGACTTGACAATGGAAGATCAAAGATTACGCGCTCAAACAGTACACGGTGCAAATATAAATGTCGGTAAAATGGAACATAAGCAATAAAAACTTAAGCACAACTTTAAAATCCTCAAACAATATAACCCGAAGCACTCAATTTTATATGCCAGACTGTGTACAATTTCTTTATGCATGTACAAAACGTTGTAGAAGCTAAAAGCTTCGCGCGCATCGTGTGACAAACTCGTCGCCAAATATTTAGGTTTTATGTCTAAAAATAAATCGTTTCTTTACCTGTAAGTTGACATGGTGAGGCAGTGGATAGCCGACCAAATGCTCGTTGAAGAAACATAGTTTTACCGCAGAATTTTAATACCGTGACCAATCCAATATGAACGACACCGACTTTCGAACTTTTGAGATTTGTGGACCAAAAAAGACTGGGTACTAACAGGCGTGGAAGGTCGGAGGGTAGGGAGTAATAATGGCGGGGGGGGGGGGGGGGGGGAGGGGTCACGGGGGATCCACGCCCATTACGCGAGCGAGTCAAAAGCAACCTCGTTCCCAGGGCTTTTCCCTTTTGAAAACTTTCTGATTTATCTTCGCTATACCTGCTCCAATAGGCTAGAATTTCGAGAAGAAGAAGAAAATTAGGAAAGAAGGAAAGAAAACTTACTTTGGTAACGAAAGGCGAAAAACAGACGCGAATCTCCACACCCTCCCCTCCGTTACCGATGCTCCCTTGCAAATCGGTGGGATTAGGATGGGGAGAGGAAATGGTCCCCCTTGGGGGAGGGTACGGTGTACCGGTATCCAAGGGTTTTGATGCTCTTCACATTGAATGTGCAGGAGTTCATTACCTTGAAGAGTCCTTGAACTGTTCAGGGTAATGGGCTCCTGCACCAATGCGCTTCTATTTGGCATTTATATTGAAATAATAATTCGGTATAGCCTGAAACAGTCCGTATTTTAGAGCAAGCCGGTCGGGCTGAACGCCCGGGGCTGAACGAGGGCTGAACGAGGGCTGAACATGGCCGAAAAGAATCTGTCCTCGCATATCGGCGCTTCGCGCCTTGAGAGACTGTTTTACAGTCTACCTGAAATGCGTTTATGGGCGCTTATTCAATTTCCTCGAACAACAAAACTTCACTATCCGAAAAGTTTAAATAAATTGTAACAAAACAAACATTATAAATACTGTACTGCTTTGTTCTTGGTCACGATATAACGCGCTCTCTGATTGGTCAAGTAATCGTTAGGGTTTATTTAGGGGGTGGGGGAGGCGTTTTATTACTGCCAATATATTTTTTATTTATTTTCGGTATTAAAAAAACATAAAAATGTATACAAAAAAATAGATCTTGTTTGTCGGACTGAGCTTATATGGATGGTATGCGGTAGCGGAAGATTTTTCTGGTTGTAAACTGAAAGGTGTAGTGTTCTATCAAAACCGATCGCAAATGACCTATTCACCAATTACACTTTGCACATTTCTGCAAGGAATCAGCAAATTTTAGAAGAAAGGGCTGACTGTACAGAACTCTGTACAGTTGGATAAATTTTTATAATTTCCAATATTTCATTAGACCTGACTTATTTAGGGGTATCGAATGGTCGCTCAAAATTTTCAAGTGCTCGCAAAAATTAGGCTTCTGCTCGAATTGCTCACAAAATTTTAGTGGGTGCTCGTTTGCTCTCGCATGCTCGGTTTTTGATAAAGGTAGTTTTTTGCAAAGTGCTCGCTGCTCGCAAGGCTAACTTTTATCGATGCTCGTGCTCGCCAAAAAAAAAGCGCTGTGCTCGCATGCTCGTAAATGCTCGCAAAGACCATTCGATAGCCCTGAAAAAGTGAAATTACCAACTTGTCCAGATAAACCACTGTTTTTTGCATATTCCGTGCTTTAAATCACAAAACAAGTTCGTACTTGCTCAATTTGTCAGAATTGTGGATTATGACGGGATTATGACATCACGATTCAACGCAACACAAATTTTGTGGAGTCCATGGTATTCGGGCAAGTTTGAGCTTGTGTTATTTTCACGGCTCATCGCTCTCATCACGACACGCGCTCTCATTGGTTGTTATCAGAAATTCAATATTTACGACTCGCTCGATCTGAGCTGTGATTGGTCCGTTTCAAACAGAAACAGACAAATTAATCAACAGCTGCGTATTGAGACAAAATATGAAATTTTCATGAGAGCGGGCAAATTACAAATTACTCGCCGAGAGTTTTTGCATCGAGTAAAACGCTGCAAGCTTTGTTTTCGCTCAAAATGTCCAAGAAAACGAAAAGCAGAAAGATTATTGTTCGAGTGAATGGTCAAGCCAACCAGGGCGGACGAAAAGAGATGGAAGATTTTAAGCGCGTCGTGTTCGATCGAGATCCGGAGCAAGCATTTTTCGCGGTATTCGACGGCCACGGTGGAAGAGACGCGGCCATTTTTGCCCGGGAACATTTGTGGGACACGATTAAGCAGCAGAAAGGCTTCTATTCAGGAGAAACTGCTCACGTTATAAAAGCCATAAAGGATGGATTTATGGCTACACACCGAGCCATGTGGAAGCAGATCGGTGAGTAACAAATCATTCCGCCTTCATTTTCGATTTATTTCCTTCGCCATTTCTGAAGCGTGTGGTACGAAACAAACTACACCGATCGCGCCCGTGCATGGCATTTGAAGAGTCAGGCATATTTCACTCCCGATCGCAGTTTAAAATCGAAAAGAAGTTAGCAGTTTGTATTTATCCCGCCAAAATTATCTATGCGGTATTCGTGACGTTCGAAGCGACTTGTGTATTTGTATATCCTGTTGTCTCTCCTTCTATTCTCTGTCCGCGGGCTTTCATATGCAAAATAACATGCTTCTATAAAACCCAGTCACAGCCATAAAAGAAACACAGCTTTACATAGCAAAGAAAGCGTACGAAACTCTCCTAAATGAACGCGTTTAGATATTTCTACACACTAACAAGATTTAATACTATTAGCTATACAACTGAAATATTTTGCTTTATTTAGAATGTAGTATAATTGCTTATTGCGTCACAATTATGTTCTTATGTCTTGATATTGGTTTTTACATATTAAATTTAACATGAGACCTTGAGATGCCTTTAATATCGTGATATATTGGATAAAAGTTTCAAAAAAGAAAAAATCTTCTACGGCGTTTCAGTCTGTGACCGGAAGTAAGAAATACAATCTATTGTTTTGGATACCCGTCCACTGCAGTGTTGTTACAGGCCTGTGACACCTGTCGATCAAACGTGATTTCTATAACAACTTGTCACGCATTGTTTTCCAATGAAGATGAATATCGATCGAACAAGGATGTGATGGACGAGAGTAAAATCCCGGTCTAACGTTTTATGGAGTTAGCTTTGCTACAGCTGTACAGTTCAGATAACACTATCTGTTCTTTCTGCTATATATCTCTCGAACGTTGCCCCCTCGCACCAGGGCGTTGCTGCTCTACTCGCCATTCTATCGGAACTTCGTCCGTTTTCTTCTGCGACCTTTTTACAATATTGCACACAAATAACCCTGTAGCTTCACCCCAGGGAAAGCAAGCAAATGCAACTTCCCGGAGCGAAAGAGGAGCCTTGTTTGTGGGGAGGGGCTGCTGACAAGGGGTGAACATTTTAAAATAGTCGTCCGCGATAGATCGACCAAAAAAATTGGTGGAAAATTCCACATAATTTCACTTTCATTTTACACGTAATTTCACAACTTGCACGAAGCATTGCCTAATATGTACAGTGCCTGGTTAGGTATAAACAACAGTCTTACGCGAACGGCACGCGCACGCGCGAACGAGAAAGGGAGGAGGCGGAAATAGTAAATAGAGAACAAGGCAAGAGTTTATTTTTCTCGTTTAATTTTCTAGATAGATAGATTTTTAAAAAGGAGAAGCTGAGACAGGTAACAATTCGCCGACAATGAACGCCACCCGTTGTTTTCTGGAACTAAACCCAAACACTTGAGAATGTCGGAGACACAATAGAAAATCCCTCTTGAAAACTTCACAGGGCCACAGATATGATATGACCGTAATACAATAGAAACTCTGGTGAACATCTTCGTACAAGAAGTAATCTCTTGAGATGCCTCGACCTGCAAAAAAAGCTGTCAGTAGGTTAAGGTTAGGTTACCATGATCCGAACCCCGAACCTGCGACCGAGGCCCTACCCTGCGAGACAGAGATTGACTTCTCTTTCGTCGCGCGCGCGCCGAAAGAGAAGTCAATCTCTGTCTCGCAGGGTTACCGAGGCCCGGACATGTTCGGGAAACGCGGAAACGAATGAAAAGCGTAAAGAAAAATAGCGACTCAGAGACATAAGGGCACTGATCCCAGCTGTTGTTTTGTGGGTTCTATATCAATAAGGTAAATGTCTCGCCTGTGCAAAATAGGATTGAAAATATAAATAGACTGAAGAATACTTTATATATAGATGCAGTTGCTATTGAACTAGCACGAGGGTTTGCGTAGCCAAAAAGAGAACAATTCTTCCTGCGCGCAGAAAAACCTACGGAAACGTTTGCTACGCAGGCTAAACATTTCCCTAACACGGAGAGCTCCCCCCCCCCCCCCCCCCCCCCCCCCCCCCCCCCAAGGCCAAGCTCTTCGTTCGTACTCTGGGCCAATTGACCAACATAATAAAAATGTTTTATTTCGCAGATTCTTGGCCTCGCACGCGACACGGTCTACCAAGTACAGCCGGGACTACCGCAACTGTTGTGATCCTAAAAGGCAGAACGCTGTACATAGCACACGTGGGTGATTCTGGCGCAGCGCTTGGACGATTGAACAAGGAGAAGAAACTACAAGCCGTGCCTCTCACCGCTGACCATAAACCCGATGTCCCTTCGGAAAAGACTCGGATAGAGTCCCTCGGTGGAAAGGTCCTCTCTCGAAACGGTGTACCACGGGTAGCTTGGAAGAGGCCCGTCCATCATGGCCACAAGGGGCCTGTCAGAAGAAGTACCCAGACGGAGTCGGTGCCTTTCTTGGCGATTTCAAGAGCGCTTGGTAAGTAGAAAACCTATTTGATTGTTTGCCATGTTTGAACAGTTTTCATAACTCAGAATGAGCATATTTCCGTCATATCTGTAAAAAGTCAAGCATGAAGCGGCTAGGAGTATCGCTACTCACCCTAGGAGTACAATTAATTGTTACTCCCCCCCCCCCCCCCCCCCCCGGATGGGATGGCCCATCGCGCGCAGTGGGTTTGTGTTCGCGGTCAATTTGATCGATCAATGTGCAAAAACCGTTTCTGGCAAAACTAAAACTGCACGAAAAGGCGCTTTTTCTTCCGCGGAACGTTACAATACATTTTGACAAAAGTAAGTCAAGGGCCGCCTTTGCAAAACATCAAAGTAAACGCAAGTAGAACACAAATGTGTTGCCGCCAAATGTCGGCTCGATTTTACAAAGGTTTTTCAAAGGTAACATCAAAGCGTCGGTACCCAATTTTGCGAAAAACTTGGAAAATGGGAAGCATTTCCGCCACATAAGACGAATCGCGCAAGTAATATTCACAGACTCGTAAAATTAACGAAAACAAAAATCCTTGCGAAAATAAAAGTTATTGAAATTGGTGTACGGTACCTTTGATACGATTATACGCAAGGGCATAACAGATTCTCTATCAGAAGTATATCGTTCATCGTCTCGGGAAACATTGAGATTCGAGGGCAAACGATGAAACATTGTTGCGGAAACAATGTTACGGACGCAAATGTTTCCCCGTTTGCCCGCACACGCAACATTTGTTGCGGACGCAAAAAAATGTTCCTGAATTCCTTCAAAAACATTTTGCGTCCGCAACAAATGTTTCCCCGTTTGCTCGCCGAAACATTTGCGTCCGTAACATTGTTTCCGCAATAATGTTTCCTCGTTTGCCACGGCCTTTAGACATCCAGTTCATAATGCCTCCCACACGTTGCATGACTGACGATGAAAGGTTTCTGCCTTAACGATTACATTCAGTTTGCAAATGCTAGCATCAAGTATCATTTCATTATTATTTTATTTGTGCAGGGGATCTGTGGAGTTTCGACTATTATCGAAGTGAATTCATAGTCTCCCCAGTACCAGACGTCCGAGTGTACAAGATAACTCCTGGTGTCGACAAGTTTCTGATCATCGCATCGGATGGCCTGTGGGGGGTGATGAGAGTCGAGGACGCGGTGAAATTTGTTTACAATTTTGACAAAAATGACATACTGAAAGGAGGAGACGTGTCACACAGGTAAGCAAAATGAATTACTTGTCGTTGTTGACGATAAAAGTTTGGTACAAGCGTTAGACTGCGACTATTTTTCGCGTCCGTGAGGCGAATACGAGCGGGCGCGCCGCCCACGCTACTAGGGGCGTGCGCCACGAACTTTAAACGTTCGCTGCACCCAGACTCGTTCAGATCCCTCAAAGGGAAGGGGTGTGGGAGATCTCTAAACTTCCCGCTATACGCCACTTGTCAATTAGTCAACCATATTAACCAATCACAGCTCACGCTAGTATATGCAAACAATCCCAGAAACCCAAAGTACCGATTAACGCTAAACCAGGATTAAAAGTTTTTAAATTTTTCTCCATTAAATTAATAATAATTTGTGAAGTTTGATATACCTGAAAACCTCGCTGAAAAGTTACAAGACTGAAATAAGATTCACGCTAATCCTGGATTATCTAAATCGTGCTATGAAGGGTCCAACATTGAATGAATCATTTCGAAAATTCTTTATGCATGTCAACTGCTTGAGATGTATGCCAACTACTTTCAATGCAGTTGCTAATAACTTGATTTTTCTACCATAGGCTGATTCATCGCGCCTTGGCGAGATGGCGAGACAGGGAGCTGCGCGCGGATAACACCAGTGCTATAGTGGTGCACTTTGACGAGGCAGACCTGGGTGAACCAGCCAGTAAAATGCCCAGACTGGAAACTCCTGAGAGCGAAGAAGAAACAGAGACTGATGTAAATCAATCTACGGACTCTTCTCAAGAAAGCGACAAGACGCCTAACCAAGACTTGACGCTATCGAGTGAAAAACCAACGCTAGTTAGAAAGCTTGCGTTTCGTTGTTCCAACCCGTTGCAACTGACTTCTTGCGTGAACCACAGCTCAAACACATCATCACATGGACTAGTGTCATCGTTTAATTCACTAAGCAATGTTCATTCTTCGCCAGTAGTGTCGAATTGTCTCTCGTAAATGTCCTGGTATATTTAGTGGCGTGAAAGAGAGAATCACATCGGAGAGATTCGCTTCCCGCAACCTATTCAACTCTTTGAAAATCTATTTTTAGATTCTCGAATTGATAACGTTGCGACTTGATGTGATAGGGTGTTATTTTAGCTAGCTCTGAAAATATAGATTTTGAGGAATTGTCGGTGGATCAGAATTGTTTCGAAAATAGGTTCTCCGGAATGAATTTTGTTAATGTATTATAATGTATATATCAAACGCACTGCATACGCGAGACATTTTTAGATTTAAATATGTCAAACACAAAATATACCAAAATGTTGTGGGTTGGTAGGAATATCGCGCTTTTCATTTCACATAACTACATCGTCATAATCCTTCATTTGAATTACTTAGCCTGCTGAATTTTGTAGAAGCACGTTTGGCTACTTTTGAATCTAGGCTCGATTACCAGCCGCTGTTCGGGAAAATGAGCCCGCGCTCCTCCACCCGAACAGGAACGAAGACCGGACTCGAGTGAGCGGCGGAAATCGAACCTATTTTGAATCTTGCTCCAAGATTATTATGATAATTATTGCTCCAAGATAATTATGACAATTTGCTCTTGATAATTATGAAAATACAGTAAACGATCTACAAGCTAAGAAGTAGCACCGAAATGTGAAACTTTTACAAGTTTTTACTTTAATCAATAGAAGTATAGTTGCCGAGAGCTATAAATATTAGATAGGATAAAAAAAAAACTACAAATGAATGATTTTCCTGACATACGAAAAACCGCTTTTATAGTACTAAATAAGCTTTTATTATATAAAACATAAACTCTCCCCTTTCCACCCCTGACGAGCTGAACTCTGTACCGAATATTTTAAAACAATGATTTCGAGGTAATTGGTAAGCTATTTCTAAGGAAATTGAAACTAATGTGCCCAAAGTTAAATTATTTATTAGTAAACGAGTTGATGGCAGGCCCAACAAAACAAATACAAGGGAAATAAAATTGATGCAATTTCTAGCACAACATGCAGTCCAGTTTGTTTATGAATATAATAGTTATAAACCCAGCGTATCACATCGAACGTTCGGAAATCGAACGATTGAGTTCGGTCATCGAACGAAATCGAACTCACAAAAAAAATTGTGAATCGAACAAAATCAAACGTTCGATTAGGTCGGTCATCGAACGAAATCGAACTCGCACAAAAAAAATTGTGAATCAAACAAAATCGAACGTTGGGTTTTCGAGCTCTTGATTATAAATTATACATAATAGATTCAGGCTCCATCTGCCCTTTGGGTCATTTACAGGACTGAGTTGCCTGTCACAGTGTGCTAATGAGACCCGGGATGACCATAAAAGAAATAAATATAAAAAACAAAAAAATCGAACAAAATCGAACGATGACATTCGATTTCGTTCGATTTGGTTTGGAAATCGAACTCACAAAAAAATATGTGTTCGATTTCGTTCGATGACCGAACAAAATCGAATTTAATCGTTCGATTAAAATTTCGTTCGATGTGATACGCCGGGTTATAAAGCGTTATCACGGCGCCCATATCGGTGTACATGTTCCCAAACAGGAAATGTTTGCATAAAAATATTACTCGTTTCCAAAAGGAGCGAACTTTCACAACCTCGTCCCCAGGGCCATCTCCGCTTTCAAGATGGCGGATGGTGGCAAAGAAGACCCTGGCGAAGAGCAGGTCACGTGACCACAAAATTAGGCCCGCCGCCATTTTGAAACAATCAAAATCTCCAATATTTTGGAGACACGTGACCTGCTGTTCAACAGGGTCTTCTTCGCGCCCACCCGCCATCTTGAAAGCGGAGATGGCCCTGGGGACGAGGTCGGAACTTTCATTGTTTGAAACTGCACAGCCGTTATACGAGAAACGCTCAAAATGGAGAGCATCAATGATTGGTTCAAAAAACTCGCGCCACTTTCTTAACCAATCACAGGCCAAACTAAAACCAATTGAGAATTGGTCACACGAGTTTTCGCACCGGTTACAGTTCTGATTGGCTCCTTGTGTTCTGTTCAGTTGTGATTGGCCAGGGTGATAATTGCTACACTCAATCGAAAACAGTCTTCCGATGAAGGGAGCACATGGGGTTACAGTACCAGTCGGGTGTGGGGGGAAATGTGCCGGTCTTTCTTGGCAAAGTCAAGAGAGCCCAATCAGAAAATGGCGAGAGTACTCAGAATACGGATGTTGCTTAGCAACTTTGGGGACGAAAACCGCAGGCTCAGTCAACTCTTGGAGAAACTGGTACTTATATAGACTGCGAGCAATAGACAATTTCGATATATTAATATTCTAACTTGGCTCCGAGGCTTAGGGGAATAAACAAAAGAAATCGACAATAAATCACATCGAGGTTGAGGGATGAATAAATCATTTCTTTTGTTTTATTCCCCTAAGCCTCGGAGCCAAGTTAGAATATTAAATATCGAAATTGGTCTATTGCTTTCTTTGCCGGTTTTATTAAAGACGCGCGCGATCAAGCGGCGAGCCGCGAGAATCTCTCCTCGTTTTACATATAATTTGCATAATTATACATTTCCGCTCGCGCCAAAGATCTGAGGAGAAAAGACCGACTGCGAGCAGTCGCATCTCTAATAAATATCCAAATCGTTCCCAGGTTCTTTCGTCCTTGGAACCGAGCGGACGTTTGGAACCAGTTTCCTAGTTGGTCGTTTTGAAAAAAAAAAAATAGAAAACGTTTTCCGTGTTTCCATAGAGTCATGGTAACATGAGTGAAGTTTGGGAGAACGAGAAATGCGAGTTCTCACAAACTTTCACGAGTGTTACCATAACACTAAGGAAACACAGGGTAAACATTTTCTACCGTTTTTTATGAAAAAAAAAGCACGAAGCAATTTTCTATGTTTCCTTTGAGTTATTTATGGTAAATGGTTTTGAGCCAATCAGAGCGTGCGTAGTATCTTATTTATTTCATAAAAAAATAAACGCACACACACAACTACTTTTTCCTGAAGTAGAGTTTTAATGAACCATTTGTTAAAGGGCAAAAAAGTACCGATAAACAATCAATATTAATTGTGGTATTCTTCATTTAAAAAAACGTAAAATGTTTTCGAGTTATGTCAGCAACTAAACAAATGAACCATTTTCCTGTTCAAATGTTAAGTTTAGCACAAGTGATAAATATTGCAATCTAAAAACCAACATTACAAGCTCACTCTGCTTGATCAAATACCAAGATAAAAGCACTGACCAGTATGAAACTCAATAGTTCCTCGAGTCCAGGGCATTTGTGTTTTGGGATTAATTGTGGTAAAAAAACTAAACATAATTACATGTAACTGTTTCTGTTCTTCAATGACCCATGAAAGGGGGTGCTATATTCCCCATATAAAAAGTGTTCCTAGTGTCACATGGAGGAGTACACTGAACAAACACACAAATGGTCCCCTGCTCAATCGAAAACGTCAATATATTACATATATGTCGGTGGCAATATACACCTTTTTAATACTCAAGAATTTGTTATTTATTACAAATGAAAAAAAAGGTATCATCGACTACTGGTTTCACCAACCCTCCCCTTCCCTCCCCACCCCAATCATCGGGGAGGGGGGCATACCTTCTAAACTGGACATTTCTCAAAAAAAGGCTAAAATGTCAATGAATGTCCCACTCATGAGAGTTTTTCTGAAGATTGAAGCTTCTGACTGAACAGCGGCTGCGTAGATTCAAACCTACTAAGCGTCATTAATATTCAAGAAAAATCGGACATAAATATATAAATTAAAGACCCTATGGCCTTGTTGAAAACGCTGCCCTCTCTTTATATTATATGCATTAAACGACGAGTAATCTTCAATGTTTTTTTTAAAGATACAATTCTGTCAGGACAACAAGGCAGTGCCATTTTTTGGAGAGTTTCTAATTGGTGTAAGCAAACCAATCACGTCAAAAAAGCACAAGCAATCACAAACACATCGAAAGTTGTCCTGTCATGCTAGCAGCCAGCAATCTCTTCTGTGATAACAGCGGGCTAAGACAACTCTCATAATAGTCGGAATTCAGTTCCACCGACACCAATCACAGCATTGTGTGGAAGTAAAGCATTCTGCAGCTCTAGCTGAAGAAGTAAAGCATTCCGCGGCAGAGCTGTGCGGACCCAAGATTGGTGATCAATTGTATGCATGACCGGCATGCTGTCAGTATTCAGTCAGATTTCGCTTTTGCTTGCGGAGTAGGATGAGGTGGCTCAGCTGGAGAGAAACAAAACATCTTGATCAGAACATAACATTTCAATACTGCAGTACTTTGGTTCTTATAGCAATAAAGAATTTTAGAGCAGTTTTCTGTTGTGTTCAACTTACTGATTGCAGTACTCAAGTTCTTATAACAATAAAACGGCAGCACTTACATGTGTAACAATTATTAAAGAATTTTGTGCTGTGGTCGTCAAATAAGAAATAGCCTCCTGTGCTAGACTGACCTAGACTGCAGAACAGTCATATTTTTGTGTTGGTCTGTCACGAATCAATGCACGCAGTCTTCAAACTGAAGTGAGTGTGAAAATAAAGAGTGGGACTGGGGAGAGACAGGTAGGCAAGACAAGACGTTTTCAGCCGTCTAATCTTATGCAGACGTTCTTTGGGCTCATCGCGCTGGTAGGCTGAAAAGGTAAAGATAATTCTGTATAACAGGACGGTATTGACAAAGTCAAAGCAATAATGAATGTACCTATGTTTCTTGAGACAAACTTGAGAATCTCATCCAGTATGATAACAGGGAACGAGAAATAAAGAACTGTCATCCATTCATCCCAGTTCAATGGAGTGATACGGAAAATGGTCTGGAAGGAAAAACAACAGAAAATGATTGATACACACTGGCTGCTGTGTTGAAAGCAACAAGCTTGTGAGAATGCGTAACTGAATCGAATAAACAACAGAAAATGATTGATACACACACTGGCTGCTGTGTTGAAAGCAACAAGCTGGTGAGAATGCGTAACTGAATCGAATAAACAACAGAAAATGATTGATACACACACTGGCTGCTGTGTTGAAAGCAACAAGCTGGTGAGAATGCATAACTGAATCGAATAAACAACAGAAAATGATTGATACACACACTGGCTGCTGTGTTGAAAGCAACAAGCTGGTGAGAATGCGTAACTGAATCGAATAAACAACAGAAAATGATTGATACACACACTGGCTGCTGTGTTGAAAGCAACAAGCTGGTGAGAATGCATAACTGAATCGAATAAACAACAGAAAATGATTGATACACACACTGGCTGCTGTGTTGAAAGCAACAAGCTGGTGAGAATGCGTAACTGAATCGAATAAACAACAGAAAATGATTGATACACACTGGCTGCTGTGTTGAAAGCAACAAGCTGGTGAGAATGCATAACTGAATCGAATAAACAACAGAAAATGATTGATACACACACTGGCTGCTGTGTTGAAAGCAACAAGCTGGTGAGAATGCGTAACTGAATCGAATAAACAACAGAAAATGATTGATACACACACTGGCTGCTGTGTTGAAAGCAACAAGCTGGTGAGAATGCGTAACTGAATCGAATAAACAACAGAAAATGATTGATACACACACTGGCTGCTGTGTTGAAAGCAACAAGCTGGTGAGAATGCATAACTGAATCGAATAAACAACAGAAAATGATTGATACACACACTGGCTGCTGTGTTGAAAGCAACAAGCTGGTGAGAATGCGTAACTGAATCGAATAAACAACAGAAAATGATTGATACACACACTGGCTGCTGTGTTGAAAGCAACAAGCTGGTGAGAATGCGTAACTGAATCGAATAAACAACAGAAAATGATTGATACACACACTGGCTGCTGTGTTGAAAGCAACAAGCTGGTGAGAATGCATAACTGAATCGAATAAACAACAGAAAATGATTGATACACACACTGGCTGCTGTGTTGAAAGCAACAAGCTGGTGAGAATGCATAACTGAATCGAATAAACAACAGAAAATGATTGATACACACACTGGCTGCTGTGTTGAAAGCAACAAGCTGGTGAGAATGCGTAACTGAATCGAATAAACAACAGAAAATGATTGATACACACACTGGCTGCTGTGTTGAAAGCAACAAGCTGGTGAGAATGCGTAACTGAATCGAATAAACAACAGAAAATGATTGATACACACACTGGCTGCTGTGTTGAAAGCAACAAGCTGGTGAGAATGCATAACTGAATCGAATAAACAACAGAAAATGATTGATACACACACTGGCTGCTGTGTTGAAAGCAACAAGCTGGTGAGAATGCGTAACTGAATCGAATAAACAACAGAAAATGATTGATACACACTGGCTGCTGTGTTGAAAGCAACAAGCTTGTGAGAATGTGTAACTGAATCGAATAACTACAAATCAATATTTATTGTCATTTATGTGTTCAGAATTAAAATGATGGGAAAATGTCCAGCTAGTTATTACTTTCACTCCCAGAGTCAAACCTTCAGTCAATAAACGTGGTTCTAACTTTTAAGTCTGTGGATGAAACCCCAGTGTGTGACCATTCAAATGAAATCTTTTGGGCAGTACTTTCAAGTGTTGCCGTTTGTTTTTGACAATTTCAAGATTTTCCCCTCAGTTTTGAACTTAACACTCTTGGAAGTGAAAGGAGAGTTAATACATGTAGTGCAGCCACAGAGTCAAAGTCACAGCTCTCAACAGTCAGAGGCCAGAGTTTGAATTAACAAGGATGTCAGGAGGTCAGTGCCTTGACCACTCTTATCTTTACTACTGTAACAACCTTTATGATAACAATGTGATGATCAAAAAGGCACAATTCCAAACAATACTTACATTGGTAATCTGGAAGTAGAGTATGATGAAGTGCATGATAAATGAAGCAATAATTGCAGTAATAAGGGAAGGATTCCTCCACGGCGGCATGACGAAAAGGCTTTGATTTTCACTCAAGCTGCAAAGCAATGATGAAATAGTGAATTCATCAATATTGAACAAGCGTGTTTTTGAAACTTTGACACACGCTCTAACGACTGCATGACCGTGCTAAGGTGGACGCAAGAGGTTTGAAAGGCGAGAGGGAGACTGAAAATGCCTCGGAGAAGGACCGTGGGAAAGAGTGGAACAAGGCAGGGTGGACGAGTTGGAATGTGGCCAAATTGGTGGCGCAGAACAGAGCGGGTTGGTGAGACAACATGATAGCCTTATGTGTCTTCTAGCACGGAGAGGATTAAGGCTAATGTAAGGTCTTGACACTTTGCTCTTCTTATTTCTGCAAATAGTTTTCTGGTTGCACACCAATAAACTCCTAAACTACATTAGATTATTATTGATAAAGGAATGTAAATAAAATGACACCCACCTGTTTAAAGCATTGAACATTTCTATTGTGACCAGTACTGACAGAGCCATAGTCATTGGGTGAAGGTCGCTAAAAATGTGGCAATCAACACCTACAAAGCTTGTGGGATCTGTTGTACATTGCATGTGGTGTGTCTAGACAACAAAAATTAATAATAAATTTATAGAAAACATTCAAACTTATCACTGATCACAACAATGTGTTGGGAGACGTGGTGGCCTAATGGTTAGCGTGTTGGACTCCACCAGGTTCGAGCGCTGGCCTGGATCACTGTGTTGTGTTCTTGGGCAAGACACTAGACTCTCACAGTGCCTCTCTCCACCAAAGAGTATTAATGGGTACCAGCAAACTGTTAGGGCAACCTGACAAAAATGTTTTTTTTTTTTTTTTTTGGGGGGGGGGGGGGGGGGGGGGGTAACCTGGTGTTGGACTAGCATCCCACCAAGGGGGAGTAGCACTACTCCTAGTTGGCTTCATGCTACGGAAACTGGGATAAGCTCTGGCAGTGTGGGCCAGGTTGGCCCCGAATGGCTTTACCCTTTACCTACAACTGGGTTGTGATAGATATACTTACCAGCTGGTAATAAGATACTTTAGGGCCGTTCTCATAAAACATGAACCACCAGGCATTGGCACCAACAGTGGCTGCACCAACATAGATTCCAATAGCCATGTATCTGAAGAAAAGCCAGCCGCTGATCAGAGCTTCCTTAGCTTTACGCGGAGGCTTCATCATGATGTCTACGTCGGGAGGATTGAAGCTGAGTGCCGTAGCAGGGGGACCATCTGTCATCAGGTTCACCCACAGAAGTTGAACTGGGATGAGTGCTTCTGGCATTCCAAGGGCGGCAGTCAGGAAAATGCTACAAAAACAACAAAATATTTCCTATTACTCAGACGACCTGGACGTAAGTTATTTACTGTTGTATCAGTAAACAACATAATTTCATTAAACCACAAGTCCTCCATGACTCGACAGGTGACATTATTCTCTCATCCTGTATGGCTTACATGATGGTAAACCTATAGAAATATGTAAATATTTCTCAAAGCTGATTTGAACACAGTAAGTATATAACTGCACCAACCTGACAACTTCTCCAATATTTGAGGAAATCAGATAACGAATAAACTGTTTTGTGTTGTCGTAAATAGACCTTCCCTCTTCCACGGCAGCCACAATAGTTGAAAAGTTGTCATCAGCCAATACCATTTCTAATGTCAGGTTAAGGCACACAACACACTACATGTATGTACAACAATATTGGATTGTACACTTAACATTAAACAGAGCAATCAGATAGTCACTTTCTTCCCAGTAGTAACATGGCGCAGTGTCTAACATGAAGTCTGATAGGAATCAAAGAGAAGACCTCTCTGAAAACTGCAGAGCAAAATGCACATGACAAAGTCCATAATTAAGACTCCGAGAATGGATTGACTTTTACATCATTTTGCCCTAGACAGCGAGTTGTTTTCTGGTCCTTGAATGACAAAACAGTGATGCTGCTATGAAAATGAACTTTGTTCAAAGATAAATAATGAGCAATTAAATTTCACCTCTTGGGACAGGTCAAGAATTAAACGAGCATTCTCAAAGAAAACTAAAAGGTAAACATGACAAACCAACACTTCACTAAAGTCAACATCGAGAGTACTGGCATCATTCTTACTAGCAATGTTGGTGGGAGATAAATTAACATATGAAAGGATACCAGAAGCAGACTTTGCTACAGCTGTCCCAGATCCCATGGCAACCCCAATCTCGGCTTTCTTCAATGCAGGGGCATCATTCACCCCATCACCAGTCATGGCGGAGATTTCACCCTCGGCCTGAAGATACTCAATAATCTTACTCTTGTGCGCTGGCTCTACACGTGAAAACAATCTGCGAATAAAAAGCACACATTTGTTAAGAGAAGATCAGAGGGGGAATGCAAGCTTCTGATGAGATCTGCTGCACAGTTTTGTATACTAGCACAACTCTGCACAGAAAGCAAATCACCTTGCATTTAAACAAGCTTCTCTCTGTTCTGCTGGAGTCAACTCATCAAATTCACGGCCTGAGAAGGACAAACCTACAGGCAGAAGACAAACAAGCTATTATCTTACAATGATCTGATTTGGGAACAGTGAGAATATAATATGAATTAGTTTTCAAAACTTATTACAATACCTGTTGGGTCTTCATTAAGTTCAAAAACACCAATTCTTCTGCAGATAGCCTCAGCAGTTGCCTAAACAATAAGACGTGATGTTAACAAAGGCATTTCACTTTTAATTCTCACTTACTACATGTAGTTACCAAAACAATCTCTCTTGATCTGCAACAGACCAAACTGTTTTTAATGTACATTATATCAAAAGCAATAATTTTTGGCATATACTAACAAGCTCTAATGCTAATGAACAGGGGAATTTCCTGATAGCAGTAGCAGTCAGCATGGCATATGGATATCTCACTTATCACAAGTGAAGGGGAATCCACATTTTCATCACTCACTACTGCATACCATTAGACTGTGAGCAGTCCCTCTTTCTTTCCGATAGCGAGCGCAAAGCGCAAGAGAGCGGAAATCGAGAGCGAGCGGAAGTGAGGCACGAACGAGCGAACTTCGCTCATTCGTGCCTCACTTCCGCTCGCTCTCGATTTCCGCTCTCTCGAGCTTCGCGCTCCCTATCAGAAAGAAAGAGGGACTGTTCACAGTCTACATATCCATTCACAACTAAAACAATGTCTCTTGATCTGCAACAAACCAAACTGTAAGAAAAACAATAACTTGTAGGCACTAGTTTTCGCACACCTTGTTATCACCAGTAATGACAATAACCCTGATTCCTGCTTCGCAGCATTTCTCAATCGCGTCTTTTACTTCTAGTCTAGGAGGATCCAACATGCCTGCCACACCCACGAAGGTCATGTTAGTCTGCAATACAATATACGTGTAGTTTGACGTTAGTTAACAAAGGCATATTTCACACCACAAGAAGAAACAAGATGCAGTGTACTTGATAAAGTAACCATTTGGAGCATGCAAAATGCGCTACCGCACGGCACTTAATTTTTTGCAGACAAGCTAATCTTTGTGTTTTGTGGGTACTAATTTTTGCAATTTGGCGAAACTGATTTTTGCGATTCTCAATATATTAGAAAACGTTTTCGCATCCGTACAATGGCAAATCTCTTTAAATTAGATACCAACATAATTAGTTTTGGCTTCAAGGGTGATACTCATAATTTTAGGAACAGAGTGAATTTTTATTTTTACAATGAATTATTTTTTGCAGGAACCTTTTTTTTTTGCAGTTCGTGAAAAATATCGCAAAAATTTATTGTCACACGGTACTCACTAGCAAGACTGGCTCTAATGTTAACAAACAGGTGAATTTTTTGAAGATAGCAGTAGTATTCAGTATAGCATATGGATATCTCACTTATCGCAAGTGAAGGGGAATCCACATTTTCATCATTCACTACTGCATATCCAGTGATCCACAAAGCTCTGAACAAGTTAACGTCAAGAGAAACAACAAGTACACACCTCGTATTCTGCAAACTTTTCAGCTTTTTCAAGATCCATTTTGCTGGGTGGGATAGGCTCGTCAACTGTTGCCAGAGCAAGGCAGCGAAGTGTGTCTACACCTAAATCAACAAATTAGTCAAAGGTAAGTGGCAAGTTTTTTAGAATGTGCAAAGTACAGGTAGCTGACTCAGGGCTGTCATCAAGCTTTGAAGCAGCCGGCTACACAAGGAAAGTAGCTGGTCAAATACTCCAGATAGCCTGCCGTAGCTGTTGTCTTTTAGTCATTTTCAAACTTTGAGTAGCTGGCCATCTTCACTGCAGTTGCCGGTCATAATAGACGGTTGCCAGCTACAAATGACAGCCCTGCAGGCAGTGACAGAGTAATTTTTAACTAGCATTTTGATTTTTTTTTTTTAATAGCCCAATAGATGACATACAGTAAGCCAATATGGGTCAGAAGCATTGGAAACCACATTCAAGCCTGCAAATAATTTTGTTCTCCAGGAAGTCATTTGTCAGTCGCTGGACAATGTTGGCCAGACAAGAAGTATCACCGGATTAAGCTTTCACCAGTCAAAATGCCAAATTTACTACATGGCAGGCTGTTGTTCCAGGGCTTGACATTGCCCTTGCAAAACACTGTCAGTCTTTCTTTTTAGTCTGTCCCTTTTCACTTATACAAAATAAGTCAAGTTCAAACGATTGTGCACATGGAGTTGTTTGTTCACTGGATCAGAGCGTCCACGTGTTGTAATCTTTGAAGAACTCAGGCGAAACACGGTAATCATCACTTCCAGTGAACCCACAACACAAAATGTACACCAGCAAAACATCTCAAACCACCCGTGCCTAACCAACACGAACCTGTTCCATAAGTTTTCACTAGATCCAGAATTTGCTGTTTGGTTTTTGGTGTCAGTGGTTGCTTCTTGTTACCAACTCTGATAAAGTTACATCTGTCAATAATGCCCTCAGGAGCCCCCTGTTAGGAAAAAAACAACAGCTCAAGGTTACATTTGTGCAAAATTTAATGCCCCAAAAAGACACATCTTGTGCAACAAGACGGGGTAAAAGGCCATCAATATTAGTTAAATTCAGCACTACAAAACTTTGGAAAAACGTGTCTGCTCCAGGGAAGATCAAAATGTGGCATTTTCCTGCAAATAGAAATTTGCCGATATCTTCGACAACACTCCTTAGCATGTAATTTTTGGGCGTGGAATTCTTGGCCAAGGTGTCTTTTTTAGTTAATTGCTAAAATCTGTAATAAAAATTCTGACAAGACTGCGAGCTCAGCTTGGGAAAATACTTTTACAGTGGAACCTCGATATAACGATGTGCCAAGGGACCGACCAAATTAGATCGTTATATCGGGAGATCGTAATAACGAATTCCCGATATAATGATTTTTCGGGAAAAGAGCCAAAAATATCGTTATATCGGGGTATTGTTAATAATTGATTTGTCATGTACTGTACAAATCCCTATCGTAACAAGCTGTTGACAGACACGTTACAGTCCTTATGCAATGAGAACTAAATTATAAAGGAAAAGTATTGCCCGGGAGTATTGTCATATCTTTTCAAGTGTTAAGCCTCCTTTTTCATCGCGCGATGATTGATTTTATCGTTATATCGGGGTAAATTTTACGTTTGGGCTGCCAGATTGTGATCGTTATATCGGGAATATCGTTATATCGAGTATCGTTATATCGGGAGTTTTCTCCATACATTTACTGTAACATTTGCCGGGCCGTAAAATGTTGATCGTTATACCGGGAACATCGTTATATCGAGTATCGTTATATCGAGGTTCCACTGTACTTGTTTTTACCTTTACAAACATCTTGGGATTCTTTTCATGTACAGAATTTGGTCCGTCAATTCTAGGAGTGCAATAAACACTCATGGACTTTCTGTCACGAGAGAACTCCAGTGTAAATTCCTGCAACAAAAAGAAGTGAATTAATATAAGTTGAGTGCTTTGGAAAATTTAGGAGTAAAATGTAACTTATTGACATGTTGGAAAATACACAACATAGACAAGTGTCAAAAAGGTTGTCTAATTCAAGGCCTGTTTTTTTTTTTTCCAAAAAAAAAACATTATTTCAAAGTCATATTCAATTTTTTTTTGGTTTAAAATGTTTTAAGCCAGTTTGATTTTTATTTTCCTTTGTCTAATATTCATTACCATAATCTGAAACAAAGGAAAATAAAAATCAAACTGGTTTGAAAAATTTTAAACCAAAAAAAAAATTTAAACCACAACATACACACAAAATACTAAATTGTTACGGTCCCAAATTGAAAATCAAATTATACAATCATGCAGCATTGATGTGGAGAATGCTTACAAAACTACAATAGGACACATTACCTTGTTAAAGTGCGACTTGATGACATCATTACAAGCATTTGCTAATTCCGATTTGGGCTTTCCAGCCAGATTTGTACCAAACACATTGAGTTTCTCGACTAAAACTGTTAGCGCAGTTTCTGTTGATTCACCAACTTTTTCATAAGCATCCCTTGCCTAACATCAAGTAAAAAAAAAACTTTGGCATTAATAGGATATCTATGGTGTAATTATTATACCATAGATTTCCAAAAGTAACTACATTGTATATGCGAAAATAATGGCTCCTTAAAGTAACAAGACAGGATCCCTATGCCAAATCTTAAAATCATCAATAATTATGGTACATGTAGGCCAAAACAAAATGAATACAGTTGAAGCTCCAGTAAGTGGACACCCTCGGAGCTGGAACGGTCCACTTACAGGTATGTGTAGATATAGAGTTTGTATGAGCAAGAGTTCAAACAGGATTTTGTCAAGGCGGCCATCAGAAGAGCTGTCCACTTACTAGAGAGCTCCATGATTAATAACACTGGATCAGTCAACAAACTAAAGTAATCATTGAGATAATCTCAGGTGAAACACGGAATCACATCATTTCCAGTGACCACAGATACAATTGTACATGTAAGTGCTAATTTCTAATTTTTATGATCATCTTCATAAGGAGATGGCAAAAATGACTTCTTAACACGGAATGAACATAGAGTGTAGCACTTACTGTGTTGTAATCAACACTGGAGTCATTACACATGGCACAAATTGTGGCCAACTCTGGGAGTGCATCAAACTCTTTTGTATCCACTTTAACTCCATTCAAGGTTCTGCAATAAAATGAATGGTTTGCTCACAAAATCATAGCTCGAGTGGGCAGACATGTCTACAGGTCAACTTGTATAAAAACTTGTACAGTTGTGAAAACGTTTGTCATATTTTTTCTATTTGAAAGTACACCACAGTGTCTCTCAAAATAGCAGATGCAGCACTACAATCATGTACTCACATGTCACCAGAAGGTGTATAGGTTGTCCCTTCTACTTCAAATTCATGGAATGTTGCATGGTCCCTTCTCACATCGCTCAGAATAAAGAACTAGATAAGAACACAGGAAGTTAACTATTGAAAACCGCTCTATCTATTTGAATATCTATTGAGCACTAGATGGAAGTCACTAACAAAAATTCTCCATTACCTTGTGGACAGACATTTGATTTGTCGTTAGTGTTCCTGTCTTGTCCGAACAGATGACCGATGTACAGCCAAGTGTCTCCACAGAAGGAAGACTGCGAACAATGGCATTTTTCTTGGCCATTCTATGCGTACCTGAAACAAAAGAGCAACTAATGTAACAACTATGGACCCCATCTATATATAGAGAGATATCTCCTTTCAAATGTACATGTAAAAGAAAAAATATTGCAAAATGTGTTGCTCTTCTGGTCTTTCTACCAAAAACAAATTTCAGTACAAATAAACCTGATTCCTGTCTACAGTTGAATCCCGATACATTGTCTAACGAAGCACCAACGGACTGGAAAAATGTGTTCATTATAACAGGGGTTTTTTATATTGGGGTTCTGTTCGTTATTTATAAGAAGTTTGTTATATCGGGCTTGAATCCACTGTACGGCACTTGTACCACAAAGACAGTAAACAATGCAATGTGTTACCAAATTTCTTGACATCAAAGGTTGTCTTTCGTAGAATCACTTCCAAGCTTGAAATATAAATTCCCCTTACAGACTGCCATACATTAATAATGCTAGTTGTGAGAATTTGGTTCTTGACAATGAATTTATAAAATTTGTTCAGTGAAACTAGATATTGATCCCTCTTGAAAATCCAAAGAATGAAGATAAAAATGGCAGTTAATTCACCAAAGTTTCCCTCTTCACTGTTCAATCATCGCATTGTGGCTTCGCATTCATCTCGCACCGAGAAATATTAGGAAAAGGAAAAGATTGAAAGGGGTTATTACCCAAAGCAAGGCAAGTTGTTATAACAGCTGGAAGACCCTCGGGGATTGCTGCTACAGCTAAAGCCACTGCAATCTTGAAGTAATAGATGGCTCCCTGGAAACAAAAGTAAAGTAACACAAACGGGTTAGAACTAGAATCTTTCTTGATAACCAAATTATAAACTAGTCTATTTAGCACTGGAACATTTTTATCAAGACAAGTTACAAGATTCAGCTCCTCAAAACAAAATATAAGCAAATTTGCACAATGCACAGTATAGAGTTGTTTGTTCACTGGATCAGACCCTCCACGTGTTGTTAGCGACCCTCCTCTGAGCGGTTTGCAGAAGATTTCCGTCAGTCATGCATGTCATACCTTAAATGGGAGGTGTTGAAATAAACACCTTCCATATAAGGTATGACATGTACATGTATGATTGACGGAAATATTTTGCAAACCGCTCAGTGGAGTTTCGATTTAAATGGTCGTGCAACAGTGAAATCGGTGGTAATGCCGCATTAGTACAATAATTACTGGTAATAATTACTGCCCAAGAACACAGTATATAATGATCCCAGCCAGCACTCAAACCCGGAGCTTTCAATCCACCATGCCTGCACTTAAATAGTCAAGTATCCTCCTTTAAAGTGCCTATAACCCTTGCTCAGACTATATTTTCCCTGGAAGTAATTGCCTTATGGAACATTATTTTGCCAAAAAAACTTTCAAGTTTTGAATTGCCATTTTTTTACAGCTATTCAAAGTTAGCGAAAAATCATCATTTGTGCTCCTTTGTCATAATATATCGAGCGATAAAAGAGTCTGGGGACGAGTATAGAATAGAATGATCTTTGAGTGTTATGACGTAGCCTCCGGAACACGCTTCTGACGGTCTTCACAACTTCACTGCTTTTCTACTCTCTAAATCATAAAAAAAATGCCAGATCGATGCACGGTATACGGGTGTTCAAACACAAATAGCATAGAAAAGAGAGGGAATAAACAACAAGTGATCGTCTTCCGTAGGCTAGGCCATTACAAACTACTATTAAAATAATATATCCAAAAAATGTAACCTAATTTTTATAAAATGCAAAATAAAATTGTTGTTGTTGTTGTTGTTGTTGTTGTTGCAGAACAGCTCGGCCCAGGCTCACCGCGCATGCAGATTTTCAGCGCTGAGGCGCGGGTTTAAATGCTTCTAAAATAATGAAGGAAAAAGCGAATTGGATTTTTCTTTTGAATATAATATCTGCAACCTTCCTAGTTTAAGAAAAATATATAGCTAACGAAGGGTTAGAGGCACTTTAAAATTACTTACTTTTATCCAAGAGCCCCCATGGACTGGATCGCTGAAGTGACCAATATTGATTGCCCATACTGCAATACAAATAACTGTGATTACCTTTAATGGATGAGAGAAAAAAGGAGAAAACACTGGTGTTATGAGCTGTTTAAGTAAGGTCCACTATTTCAATAACAAACCATTTCCTGGCATCTTCCGCTATATTGAAGATGGCGCAAACATGGCCGCATGAATTTTGATGTCTGCCAATTTCTGTAAATGTATATTATTACAAGTCAAAACTACAAACATGGGCACAGTACCTTGGATAACTGTTGAGCAAACTCGTCAAGTTTCTGTTGTAATGGTGTTCTTTCTTCTTCGGTATCGACCATTTCATCTCGGATCTTACCTGTAAATTATTTTATTGCACGAAACATATAAGCATTTGCATTACATGTAATTAACATTGCAGTGTTATTATGTGGCTAAATCTAATTTTGGCAAAGATAATCGCAAGCCGATGTGGATAGTGGTACTTGGTGGTCCAGCTCATCTATTGGTGACTAATATTAAAACTTAATCACAGCACAATCTGCTTACCAATTTGTGTGTTAAGACCAGTTCCGATGACTACACCTGATGCTTTTCCAGCTGCAATGTTTGTACCCTAATAACAACAATAAGACAACAAGATTTTATAACATTATAAAAGTGTTGCTACGGAGCACTGTAAGGTATTTGAATTGAAACAAATTGTAAAAGTAATCAGTGTTTCAGATAGGAGAGGGGTCTCGGGTCAAAAACCCAACAAGGTGGCTATCCGACCCGACAAAATTAATTTAATACTACAGATGATTTGGTGAGGTCCTGGTCCATTGCAATTCCTCTTCAACACCTTGCTTTAAAAACTTATCTAGAACCCTGAATCAGAAGTGCTTTTTAGATGGTGTTACTGTTCAGTAACACCTTTCGTCAGCATCAAAAGACTGCAAAAATGTTCAACAGCTTTTTAGCCATCCACTGAAGGGGTTAACACCATTTAAAAAGCACTTGATTACTTTTACATTTTCTTTTAATTCAGTCAACAAGTCAGATTAACTAGGCATCATGCTGGAAACAACAAATTAATGTTGAAAGACAAAATACAACACTGTAACACCACTTACTGAAAACAGCATATTAATCTTGTCTTGATTGACAGCTTTGGGATCGGGAATGGGATCTGTATGTTTGATCACACTGATACTTTCACCTGTTTCAAAAAATATCAGCAGTCAGTCATTTGCATTGAGGTGTTGAAGTAGCTAAGTATCTATCACGTTTTCATTCATTTTATTCCTTGCTAAAGGTTCAAAGAAAAATGAAGCATTAACATAATATTATTATTTGTCACATAGCCCTACCAGTTAGAATCGACTGATCCACTCTAAGAGTCGTCGATTTTATTGAAGTTAACCGAATATCGGCTGGAACTTTGTCTCCAACTGTAAAATAAAATATCAAATCTAAATAAATAATTCATTTCTGACAGTATCATGATGCTACGAGATGTTTCTTTGATTATTATTTGGGTCAACAATACTATAACCACAATGTACAAATCCATTAACAGGCCATGAATGTTCTACATATGTATATTGTTAAAATCAATATTGTTGAAACCACATAAAACTGCCAGTGGCTATTATCATCCATGTACATGAACAGCTGTCACATTTTGACGCTAATACTGAAGAGGAACTGAATGCTCACTTGCAAAGGGCCTATTTACTGCCGCAAAAACATTTTTTCCAGCAATGTTCAAGAATACAGTGGAACCCCGCCATACAACCACACCGTTAATACGACCACCCGTTATTACGACCACTTTTTTGTGGCCCGAACAAAAGCCCACTCATTTTCTTATCTAAAACCCTGTTAATCCGACCACCCTGTTATTACGACCAACGATCACCTTTTGGAGTCCCCAGTCGTTATTTTCTTTATAAAATTACCCTATGTGAGACTTCTGAATGAAAACAGACACAAACTGACTGTAAAAAATAACGCATTTTAGTGAATGTTGTCCGGCAAAGTTGTTAGTGATTAGCGTGTTCAATTTATAGCGGAATTAAAAGTATAGTTGTCATGGCATTATTTAGAACGGTGTAGCACCATAATTTGACCCTACCCTGTTAATAAGACCACCCCATTAATATGACCAAATTTCGTTTTGTGGCGCCACATTTGAACTAGACTAGAAACTAAAACCATTCAAATTTCACGACTCTGCCTCAAAAACACTCCTTGGATTTTGATTGGTCAAGTCAAACGGAACCCATCCGAAAGTCGTCAAAATGTTGTCAAAAATTAATCAAAAACTTTGTCGAGTGGCAACAGTAGCGTCATCTTCACTGTAAAACTTCTTACAAAACAACCCTTCTTGGAGTATAATTCAAACTGCCTTTTTGGGTCATCACATACAATGTAGACATTTAAATGTATCACCAGAATGTGTGCCAAGCTTCCTTGGTATGATTCAAAAGCCAATACAGGTTTAACTATAAAACAATGTAGTAGTCTGTCTACATTTTGTAAAGATAGAAAATTAAATGCTTTTTTATTCAACAGAGCTTTCTACGATATTGCATTGCTTTATAGTTCAGAGAATATTTCATATCAAAAAAATATATAGCAGTGAAGCCACAAGGGATTTTCTGTCCATAAACAGCTCATTTATCCACAGAAACAAGTGACAGCTTGTCAAACCCTGGTCTCATCAGAACAATGAATAAAGAATGTTTTTCTTGGGTCACAGAAATGCTGGCAAGAATGTTTTTCTTTGGCACAGAAATGCTGGTTATGGCAATTTCCAAAGTTTTCATTTCTTGCTAGTATTTTGGATGAAATGAACATTTTCACTTTGATTAAAAAAACTTAAAACCTACCCCGTGGGTATATTAAAATTAATAATAACTTGTTATTGCTTCTTTTGCAAACTGTAAAAACCTCAATGCAGAAACAGTGAATTTAACAAATAAAACTTAACTTTGTCTAAAATTTTGCCTAATTGCAGGTTCACCCGTATCGGCAACACTGAAAACTAAGTATTCAAAAGAAATTGCAAGGCCGGTTCAGAATAACTTGCAAACAGCATTATAATTTATTACACACCATCATGATATATTGTGAACTTTATTAAAATACATGTACAGTACTTAGATGATATCAACCCAGGAATTTTGTATTCAAATAACGTTCAACAGCTGAACTATGCAATCTACAGTCCACAATCACTAAGGCTATGACAAACTCCCACGACTCACTCAATTGATTTCCTTAACCTGTGGTGTAAGGTTTTCTCAGTGATAAAACAATTTAATTAGTCGGGCAAGACAGAAAACTAAAGAGTCTTCACTCTAGGGAAATTACATATGCATATTGGTATAAATGCATGCACTTAAAGATTAAGGCTTTTATGAATCTTTGAGTTAAGAATCAAGAAAACAAAATCACAATATCGATTTTACACTCCTCTGGCCAACAACAAATTAGTCTTTTCCTGGATTTAAACTTGGGTACAATTTAGGATTAGATTGCATTGTTAGAAGATAAGACAGCAAACAGGTAGAAAGCCTAAGTTTCCTTTACTAATATACCTAGTGTTTGCCAAAGGCGAGATAAATGAGATTCAATTTTCTTTAGAGTGGGTGTAAACAACTTTGCCGGGGTCAATACCGTTTTTGCTGCACTAGGGATACAGGAGAACACGCGTGTAGCCAAGTCGGCGTGAAATAACACCGGCATTGCATAATCTTTTGTGGCCTTTGTGTTATACTTACCGGCAACTTCTACGATATCTCCTGGAACTAAATCCCTGGCCTTTATTCTCTGAATTCCTAGCTTGTCTTGCCTTAACACCTTAGCTACCTCAGGTTCGTACTCTTTCAAGGCCTCGATCGCACTTTCGGCGTTTCTTTCCTGAAAAAAATTAATAAAAAAGCATTCCGCCGTCAATTATTGCCAGAAATGAAAACTACAACAGCTTGACCACCAAAAAATCTCCACGAAAGTGATAATATTTTTACTTACTTGCCAAACACCTATGACTGCGTTTATTATCAGGATTACAAGAATTACGAAAGGTTCTACAAATGCAGTGGTTCTGTCCTCTCCCTCCTCGAACAACGCCAGTATCTGGACAAAGAAAAATTCAAGCATGGCAAATTAATAGCAAGTTAGCTGATCGCTCGATCACATTTATTGTAACAGAAATATGAGTGTATTTGTAATGAGTCAATAAACTTACGAACGAAATCACGGCTGCTGCCAAAAGGATTTTTATCAATAAATCGTCGAATTGTTCTAGTACGAGCTTCCATAATGGCTTGCCTGAAAAATCAAATTACAAAAAAGATCGTATGAGCAAGATGGAGGGGACAGCTGATTTCTTGAAGCTTCCCAAGCGAAGTCAAAGACTACCACGTAAAATAAACATACTACTTTGAATTTTCAACATGAAACCTACCCTCCTCGGCTGGCAGTTCTGTGGTGTCAAGGCATGAAAATGAAACAATAAAAAGAACAGAATTAGCTCCTAAAAACTGCTTACATCAATCAAAAGATTAGAGCGTTTCGATGATCTCTCAGATGGTAGTGCATGATAGAATAAAATCATACAAAAGCTATCATATCTTTGGATAAACATCATCAACGAGACATCAAAAATCGCTAACGTTACAGCTGAACAACATCTTGCTTACCGTTCGGTCCGTATTTTTGTTGAGCTAGCGAGAGTTCCTCTAAACTCAACCCTTTACTTTCGTTCACAGAGAACTGCTCCAAGATTTCTGAAGCCGGTAGCGTGTGAGCCAGCTCCATTGTGACACCGAACAAGGAAAAATATCTAAAGTATCTACGTTTTTGTGTTTCGGGTGAATGTAAAAAGCTGCCAGTGGTCTTTTCTCAGTGAAAGGTTCAAAATTTAACACATTCTAGATCGAATTTCCCGTGAAACTACAAACGTGTTGAGAAATTTTACCGCATCTTGCTATCTTTCATATTCAGTTGAACTTCCACGCGGACTGGACGCGGCTCAAGCCTATTGGTTAAAAATATGTCACGTGATGGACCCTGCAAGGCGAATTTGCTGACTGTACTTCCGGTCCGTTCCGATTCATTCACTGCATAAGGAAAATATCTAAAAGGCCGGTTTACACGATACGATTTGTCGGCCCGATCTGTCGGCACATTCGTAAGGCTCATTTACACGCTACGATTTATCGGGCCGATTTTTCTTTTATCGATGAAAATCGGCCCGATTTAAAAAATCGGGCCGATTTTCGTTCGCTCGGTCGTTTTCTTATCAAATCGGGCCGACAAATCGTAGCGTGTAAACCGGCCTTAACGTACGTGGCGTAGGCGAATTGACTATCTTGTCGATAGTACACGTATAAACCGCATACTCCGCTAATTATTGCAATTTTATTTTCCAAAATTTCTTCTAGAATCACGTACAAATAGTAGGGCGCGGGACCTGGGTACCAGGTTAGTAGACTTCCGGTCTTTTCCAGTTTACTTGACACTTCAAAAAGTGCAAATTTTATGTCGCGAAAATTTCCTGTTTATTTGCTGTTTTGAGTATCAGAACCCCCACTGTGTTTACTTTGCTGCAAGGCTCGTCAAAAATTTGAGCCAAATAGTGAATCAAACTGACAGATTACCAAAATACGCTGGGAAACGAGGATCATTAAAATCATACATTAAAATAAAACAGCCTGATAAAATGAAGTGCAAACAAATTTCAGAAAGGTACTTCAGGTTACCAGCTGTTTCCAAAAACCTTTTCCCAAAGATAATCAGCACTCATGTATAAACTATCAATTTTTATGCAAATAGGACGACAATTTTAACCATATTTTCCCCCAAGTTCAATAATAGTAACATTATCATTATTCAAATATTTTATTGACAAAATTTATAAATAACATTTATTAAAGCCGACTAGTACTAGGAATAGTGTAATCTCGATTTCTCGAACCTCCAATGGAAACGAAAATTGGTTCGAGAAATCAGGAGTTTGAAATATCAGGGGTAAAATTACAGAGAAACAAATTCAAGGGAAACGACTTTTGGTTTGAGTTATCGGTGTATTTTTTTTTTGAGAAATTGAGTGTTCAAGAAATCGGGATTCCACTGCAGTTGATACTACGGGCTGCCCCTGCAGTTAATATTTTTTATTAGCCTTTGCTAACATTTTCTTTATTTGTTTTCAATGTTATCTTGGTGGCACTGTTTTTGATGCAAACTAAAATAATAATAGGTAGAATCATTCTTGCAAATAAATCTCCTTTGGTTCATTAGCTTGGCATTCTCGTCCCCAGAGGCCACAATCTTTTGGTCAGCACCAAGAATTGAGACCACTGGCAGGTCCCAATTTGTTGAGCATGCTCAGAGTACTCGTTCTGTATTCTCAGCCAATCAGATTTGTCAGATTTGACGGTTAGTCCGAGATTCGCGGACTTCCGGTTTCGGAACCGGCCAGAGGTCTCGATTCTTGGTGCTGACCAAAAGGATCGTGGCCTCTGGGGATGAGAATGTTAGCTTGGCTATTGATTTCCCTGTTACAGTGGTGGTAAATGCTGGGTGCTTCCCGAATCAAACTGTGAACAAAAATTGGCCACTTCTGAAACTTCAGAATGCCTGGAACAAGCTAAGTCAAGCTAAACTTGGAAGTTCAAGCAAGGAACTGTTGAAAGTAAAGAACAACTCAAGATTCATTTTTTTTCTCAACATTTTATTGATTGTTGTTTTCTTTGCTACACCATTTAAACATCAGCAATGGTCACTTCCACTTCAACGCCAGGCTCAATACTGATGGATGTCTGATTTATGGTGAGTTAGGGAAAAACAGAAACAAATCCTGAACACAATAATTATGTAACATCTAAGTATATGTATTCTGTATTCCATCTCAGTGAGACAGTGCTGAATCATTTCCTAAGTGTCGGCAACACTGTAAACAGGAAGGAGTCAAACAATAAATTCTGTAACTTTGTCCCATGGTTATGCCAAAGACTGCGGCTGTATGTCAAATAGATAGATATCCTAGGTGGACAGTCGGTGACATAGTTCACTTTATTGCCAAACATCCTACACAATCAAGACATTTTAAGAGTCATTGTCTGAGAAAGTGTTCCAGGTGTTGGAAATGGGGTCAACCGATTTTGATGAAACTTGGTAAAGAAGTTGGCCTTGATGAGATATTCCAAAAGCCACTTTGGTTTTGTTTTTTGACTTTTTATTTAAAAAGTTTCAGGGGGGGTCCCATTTGGTGCCTCCGAATCATTGAAAATCCTGTTTTTGAAGGGGCAAGTTTGGATTAGTATAAAACCAAACAAACAAAACCTATTGACTAATTAATTGTATGGTGTGTTTCTACTATAAATACTCTTTCAGTTCATATGTGCGGATTCGGCACAAAAGGTTCTGGCAGTGTGGGGTCTGGGACGAGTTTTGGCCAAATTTTGAAGAGAAAACCACTACCCAAAATTGCCAAATTTTAGAAGTTCATATTTTTTAACTGCCCATTGGCTAAAATTGAGTTACCCTAATGTAAGTAGAATGAAAATCAATTGAGAAATATTTGGCCCATTTATTTTTTAGGTGCTTTAAAGACCCATTTTGCAGCACACCCTCACGAAATTTGCATATTGTCAAAAGCCAAAATTTAACACCCATACTAGCTTTATTTATATTTAAACACTTCAGTTTGCTTTAGTGAGGCCTAATTTATTTATAAAATATTTGAAAAGCAGTAATTGTGTGAGTAAACACTACTTTATACTTTTAAATTGTCTTAGATCAGTGCTCACAAAACCAACTTTTGTTTCACTTAAAACAAAAATATGCATTCAATACAGCAACTTAGAACACAAATAACTAATAGGATGGTGTGTTAGTTATGTACTGACACTTTTTCCAAATGTAGCCATGCCTACTTGAACTTACCTAAGCCCTTGGCTTGGCCCTTGGCTTAAAGGAAACTGATGTCTTTATGGTAAATGTAATACAAATAAATAGCCATATTCCAAAATCAAGCGAGTAAAACCATCCTATGGCCAAATCATATTACCTGGCGATCAGTTTATTCTGTATTTGTTTACAGATGAGTCCATAATAGTCCAATATAATGAAGAATGCTTTCAGAAGCCGTTGACTTGTTTGGCAGTTTTGTCTCCTATCGAGCTTTTCGGGACTACTCGTCATTGGATGTAAATAATTAAACACAGTTAGAAGTCCATATGATATGCAGATTTTCTCCAGGGGTAAAACAGATGTCCTTACATCGGATTTAATACCATACATATGTAGAAGACAAAAAAGTCCAAGCTTTATATCCTTGCCCTTTCAGATCCTTTCAATACGTGTATGTTTATCTGCCATTTTGGATGTGGTCGCAAGAGAACTGGGTGGAGAGTAGTCTCAGTCTAAAACAATATGCACGCAATTTATTTATTTTTATAGGAGCATATTACCCTCCTATATTTTAAATCTTTATTATCAACTAAACAGAAATACAATAAAAATTAATTGTATATTTCTTTGACGTGTTGGCATATAATTTTTGCTTTAATTTTGATGCATTGACTCAAACACCTACATTTCGTGACTCTTTTTTGGGGGTTACATTTCATTAGACCGGTCTCGGAACAATTGCATAAAGCAACGTTTTTATCTCCAGTCCTCCAAATCAGTGGCATGGCTGAGTAATATACCGTAATCTGTATTTGTGTCATACATACAAAAGCCATGTTGAAGACCAATTGCCAATGATCTTTAGCTGCCTCTGTGGCATTCAACAATGTTTGCGCTGTATGATTGATTTAGTGACTTTTTTTATCATTACAATCAATTTAAAAATAAATGGCTGCCTGGTACGTTTAGCCTTAATGTTATTTGCAGACAGCCACTACCTCTTACTCTAACATAGCTACCCTTGGGTTTGGCATTATTTTTAATATGTTATAAGATACAGTAAAGCAATAAAACTGTTTGTGGAACGTGATGATGCAGATGCTGCAGATTACGGTATATTACTCAGCCATGCCACTGATTTGGAGGACTGGAGATAAAAACGTTGCTTTATGTAATTGTTCTGAGACCGGTCTAATGAAATGTAATCCCAAAAAAGAGTCACGAAATGTAGGTGTTTAAGTCAATGCATCAAAATTAAAGCAAAAATTATATGCCAACACGTCAAAGGAATATACAATTAATTTTTATTGTATTTCTGTTTAGTTGATAATAAAGATTTAAAATATAGGAGGGTGATATCGCTCCTATAAAAATAAATAAATTGCGTGCATATTGTTTTAGACTGAGACTACTCTCGACCCAGTTCTCTTGCGACCACATCCAAAATGGCAGATAAACACACACGTATTGAAAGGATCTGAAAGGGCAAGGATATAAAGCTTGGACTTTTTTGTCTTCTACATATGTATGGTATTAAATCCGATGTAAGGACATCTGTTTTACCCCTGGAGAAAATCTGCATATCATATGGACTTCTAACTATGTTTAATTATTTACATCCAATGACGAGTAGTCCCGAAAAGCTCGATAGGAGACAAAACTGCCAAACAAGTCAATGGCTTCAGAAAGCATTCTTCATTATATTGGACTATTATGGACTCATCTGTAAACAAATACAGAATAAACTGATCGCCAGGTAATATGATTTGGCCATAGGATGGTTTTACTCGCTTGATTTTGGAATATGGCTATTTATTTGTATTACATTTACCATAAAGACATCAGTTTCCTTCAAGCCAAGGGCCAAGCCA
Source organism: Desmophyllum pertusum (assembly GCA_029204205.1). Classification (NCBI taxonomy): domain Eukaryota; kingdom Metazoa; phylum Cnidaria; class Anthozoa; order Scleractinia; family Caryophylliidae; genus Desmophyllum; species Desmophyllum pertusum. Next base: position 677,278 of record MU826381.1, read on the forward strand.
AGGGCTTAGGTAAGTTCAAGTAAGCATGGCTATATTTGGAAAAAGTGTCAGTACATAACTAACACACCATCCTATTAGTTATTTGTGATCTAAGTTGCTGTATTGAATGCATATTTTTGTTTTAAGTGAAACAAAAGTTGGTTTTGTGAGCACTGATTTATTATTTCTAAGGCAATTTAAAAGTATAAAGTAGTGTTTACTCACACAATTACTGCTTTTCAAATATTTTATAAATAAATTAGGCCTCACTAAAGCAAACTGAAGTGTTTAAATATAAATAAAGCTAGTATGGGTGTTAAATTTTGGCTTTTGACAATATGCAAATTTCGTGAGGGTGTGCTGCAAAATGGGTCTTTAAAGCACCTAAAAAATAAATGGGCCAAATATTTCTCAATTGATTTTCATTCTACTTACATTAGGGTAACTCCTGACACAAGTATCAATTTTAGCCAATTGGGCAGTTAAAAAATATGAACTTCTAAAATTTGGCAATTTTGGGTAGTGGTTTTCTCTTCAAAATTTGGCCAAAACTCGTCCCAGACCCCACACTGCCAGAACCTTTTGTGCCGAATCCGCACATATGAACTGAAAGAGTATTTATAGTAGAAACACACCATACAATTAATTAGTCAATAGGTTTTGTTTGTTTGGTTTTATACTAATCCAAACTTGCCCCTTCAAAAACAGGATTTTCAATGATTCGGAGGCGCCAAATGGGACCCCCCCTGAAACTTTTTAAATAAAAAGTCAAAAACAAAACCAAAGTGGCTTTGGAATATCTCATCAAGGCCAACTTCTTTACCAAGTTTCATCAAAATCGGTTGACCCCATTTCCAACACCTGGAACACTTTCTCAGACAATGACTCTTAATGAGTGGATCATCCCTTTACCCTGGAACTGGCACCCTTGAGTTCATAGTTAGCACACTGAACTCCGGATCGAGCAGTCCAGGTTTGAGCGATGGCCAGCTGGGTCATTGTGTTGTGTTCTTGGGCAAGACACTCTCATATTTACACCCAGGAGTATAAATGGGTGCCAGAGAATTGTTGGAGAAGTCTGACAAAAATGCTAGGGGGTTACCTTCGAAGGACTAGCATCCCATCTAGGGGGGGAGTAGCAATACTCCTGGACACTTCATGCTACAGAAACTAGAGTTAAGCGCTGGCCTGGTAAACCATCTTGGCTTCTTGAAGAGAGACGTCCAATGCCAAAATTAAGTTGAAGTTTTGAAACTGTTAACCACAGACAGTAACTAAAATACCAAAGGATACAATTTGTTTGACAATCTCTGAGGGACTGTGAAGATCAATCAGTCGCTTATGGATCCTCATCTCGAACCTGTCCCAGGTTTTGGAACCCTCCCCGCATGGTGTCTTACGGGTGGTGATCTTCAGGTACTTGGTTGGCATGCGAACTGGACCTTTGACCTTCAGCTTCTTGTCTTTAGCTCCACGGATAAGATCAGCACACACTAAAGAATGGAACATGACAGAGTCAGATCAATCAAAGCTACCATTCTATTTCCCAGGGGAGGGGGGTGGGGAGGAGTAGATGTCACATGTGGGCTCAACATTCGCCAGCGGCCACATCGAGCAGCATGCGCTTTGTCACTGTGGGCTCAGTTACTAGTCAGCGATAATGCCATTAGGCATGCGAACTGAATACTTCGCGACAACTGGTTTCAAAAACCGGTTTATTTCGTCCATGAACGTGCACGGCGGTTACATCAAACATCGTTTCGAGTCAAAGCAGAGTCTCCTTTTCTTCCCACCTCAAAATAACTAGACTGCAAAACAGTCTCTCCTTTTCTCGAGATATTGTGCGCGACGCGCGAATTGAGAGGCGCGAAGCGCCGATAATCCACGCGCGAGCCTCGTAAGAGGCGAGAAAAGAGAGACTGTCCCCTTTTCATACAACGAATTCGTTCCGACCAGGGGGTCTGATGCTTCCGCTAAGGTGTCAAAAATTCCTTAACAGCTCCGCCTATACAGTGAATTCGATACCATAAACGTGACACTTTTTGCTTAGAAGGGGGAGTGATAAAAGCGATATTTATAGGCCATCTAATTCTTTTGTCTGCGTGTATTCGTCTCTAAAGTCATTGGCAATGTAGAGAAAAATTCGTTGTTGAAGCCTCCTACGCCTGATAAACTGAGCCCTATTCGAGAAATCCTAAATAACCTTCTCCCTCAAATAATTGCCGATTATGTGACTGCTATTGTTTAAGACGCAATTTGGTAACGCATCCGAACTGAAATATATTTGTTAACCGCAAAAGCGGAATGACAAAACGGTCTCCGTTTTAATAGCCGTGGACGAAGGAAATCGTTGGTCCTCAAGATTTTGCTCTTCGTGTCCGTTGAAGGTTGGGAACTTTGTTATTATATATTGAAGCAAAATTTGGCGAGTCGAGAATCCCGGTGGAGCAAAACAACATGCCTTCCAGCTGTTCGGGTTAATCAGCTCATCGCTTTCGAACGGAATAACAACAAGGATCGCTGCCTTTCCTACTGTTGATTTTGTGATCTTGGTCGACATCGTGTCGCTTGACTTGACTGACGCCTTTTCCGAAATCCGAAGTACAGCGATCAAAACTCGCATCTATCGAAGGAATGTCTCCTGCTCCATCTTCCCGCCCGCGAACTAATCAATGTTTGACGCTGTTTGTGGTTAGGCCTCCGGGGACGAGAATGATGTCCGATGACAGATTACGTCGAAAACGGACCAATCGGAATTTTGCGTTTCTCCAGCAACGCAGAATTCGGAACGGATTTCATGTATGGAAAGGCAACAGTCCGTATTTATAGCGTCTCTCCCCAATCCCACTCGTAATTTCATGCTCGTTCCAGATCCTTCGGCCGCGTTCAGCCCAACACTCTCGCGCGAAAATACGGACTGTTTTGCAGTCTACAAAATAACGGAAAAGGAGACTCTGCTCGCAGGGAACCAGGATATGCAACTCAGCGGGCAATGTCATCTTTTTGTCATTTTAGCAGTAAAACTTACCCTTTTCCAAGCTTTTGACATTACGGCTGGTAAGTGTGATGCGAATCCTGTGGATCTGAGCCTCTTCTTCTGGCACTGCACCCTTTTCCTTGTATGGATGAGACTAAACAGAAGAACGAACATTTTATTGAGACAATAAAATTTAATGTTCAATTCAAGATTTTTTATCAAATTTTTACTGCATCGAACAATTACCACCTTTAAAACAGATTCTTTACCGAGTACATTCACGTGTAAGTCTTCTTTATTGATAATTTCAACCTTACCATATTGAAAATTGGCCAACTTATTCACAACGAACAGCGGTGAGCCAAAATCGTTTCTAACAAAATGGCGGAGAGAGAAAGAACGGAACACGTGGTTCGCTTTTATACCCTGCGGTGCGAGGGGTACCATGGGTATTCAGCCACAGTCCTTCCCGTCCAATAGAAGTGCTTTGAAAAATCAAAATGGCGGAAAAGTTGTTGTCCGTTGTCAAGTTGTTGCTGTGATTTTGTGAGACATGAGTCGCAGTGTGAGAGATTTGCGAGAGCTTATCAACGTGTCCCGATTGTCATATCGCGATGACGACGAAGAAGACGAATTGTATCATAGCACCAGTCCAGAATCGCAGCAAGATTTTGGTGACAGTTCGCAACCTGCTCTTCCAAAGAGACGAAACAAGGAATTAGCACCTTTAAGCTCAAAAGACAAGACCGTGAGTCCTCCTTTGAGCTCTGGATCTTCAGGGAGGGGGTCGCCATTACCGCCGATAGGGATCACAAGTCCATCCTCCTCAGGGCGAACCTCACCAGTGACCCAGCAGTCCTTAGATGGAACAAGAGTGATTTCAGCTCGAAAGAAAGATGTCAAACCATCTAAACCTAATTTTGACCTAATTTTACTTTACATGGACTCCACTGTGGTAGGTGATTGGCTAACAAAGGCAAACAATTCAATAAAACAGTTGACTTCTTGGTTGCATTATAATGACAACTTCATCCAATTTGCACATTTTTGGATGTCTGAAATGCCCAGATCTCAACAAAGAGAGCTGGTAGAAATGGAGTTCTCTATTCTAATGGAGGAAATTTATTTTGCTTTTGGTGCCGGCTTACAAGGGAGATCGGTTTCACGCCAAGATGTCGACACTTTTGCAAGAGCTGTCTTCTGGGAATATCCAGAAAAGTTTCACAGCTCGGAAACTAAGGATTTCTTTCTCAAAATTCTACTATGCTTGTGCTCTGGGAGGAAGAACAATTACCGTGCCCTTCTGTCAGATGTGCAGTGTTCAACATCAAACAAACAATTTGTACAACTCATATTAGCGACAAGGGCATTTGCAGTTGTGAATATATGCACTGGGGTGTTGGAATTTTTCAAGTCGGCATTTCAAAAAAGCGTCTATGTAGAAGTAGCAGACAATTCTCTTGTCAGCAAAAGTCTTGTTGCTATAGCAACTGAATTTGCATTTCAAGCTGTACAGAAAGACCTTCCAGACGTTGTTGATTATTTGATAAGGAACTATTCTCTACAACATAACACCCTCAAGGACGGCAGTGGTAAAAATCTGATTTTTGCAGCTGTACTCAGTGGCAAGGAAAACATGCTGACGCATCTGTTGAAGGTAATACAATATTAGTAGTTTGGGATATATTTATCCTTTGACTACTGTCAACAACCCTTACAGTGAAGACCGCCCTACCGTTGCCATTCGACAAAGTTTTTGACAACTTTCTGATGGCTTTCATTTCAACTGGCCAATCAAAATGTAATAACCATGAAAGGCAGAGATGTCAAGCTCCACGTTCACGTTCTGACAATATTGACATCCCCGCCTCCCACAATTCTTGCAATTTGATTTGCTAGTTTAAATGGAAGACATCAGAAAGTTGTCAAGAATATGTCAAAAAGTTGTTAAAAATTAATCAAAAACTTTGTCGAGTGGCAAAGATAGGGCATTCTTCACTGTAACTATATCATCAACCAAGCTAAGTTATTCCAAATGAAGTGGCTGATTGCAATGAATGTCTTATTTTGCATTTAAGTTGGATCCCAGAATGGATGTCAATGAAAAAGCCCCATCAGGCAACAGTGCACTTCATGCCGCAGTAAATACAGGAAATATCAGCATGGTGAAATTGTTGATTAATTCTGGTGCAAATGTTAATGCTTGGAACCCAGAGTGTGAAGGTGCAACACCAATTCATCTTGCCATAATGAGCGGTAAGTATTGTCTAAAGAACTGTGAGTACAACCTGGCTAGAAGGACCATGCTCTGTAAGGGGCAAGTAACGTGGGCCCCCACTTTTTTGCATCTTGTGCTGAGCATGGTCTGAGTACAAGATTAGACTCCTCTCGGCTCTGGTACAAGGCCCTATTTTTTTAATATTTATTTATTGATTTACACCACACACATAAAAGTACAAAAAACAAAAACAAACAAACAAGCAAGCAAAAAAACAAAAAAAAACTAAAAGTACAAAAATATGAGCGATAGTTATTACATAAGGCGCTATATCAGTAAGGCCCCCCTTGAAAATCAGCTGGGTATGAAAAGGAAATTTATTTCTTGTCTGTGTAAAAAAAACGTTTTACAATTTCTGTTCATGACAAATACACACATGGCACAGGTGGTTTTTAGTGTCATTCTAGTACTGTCTGATATAAACTTCATAGAAAATTATTGCTTTACATTTGTAAATTTGTGAAACTGTATGTAAGATAATTAATTTTGATAGTGAAGTTGCCCTTATAGTTATTTATAACCTATTTGGCAAAGTCGTTTATTTTATATCCAGTATTTTAGAATATTTTCTTCATTTCCTCAGGTAATACTGACATGGTATCAGTGATGTTAGACGCTAAATGTGATCCGAGTGTCAAGATGGGAATCCCTGCTACTGTGACAGCAATGAGCCTAGCTGAGGATTTAGGACTGGAAGAGATTGTAGAGCTGTTATCCAAATCCAGTCTGTCTTGAGAAGAACTCTAGTCTGAGACCGGGGAGGGGAGGGGGGTACTCCTCAAAATTTCATACCATAGTTAATAGACGGAAATGGTTATGAAGCCCGGCAAAGTTCTTTGTTATATGTTTTTGTTCGCTATTTTGGGGGTTGACCGTGCACAAAACCTGACAAAATACAATAGGTTGTTATGTGTGTTCAAGCAACTAACCAATAGAAACGTTGCGATTACATAATTCATGCATAGTGTATGAACTCAAAACAAAAGATGTGCACAGTCATGGACCTTCCAACATAAATCTTGGCCTCTTTGTTTGCTCCTTTGACGTTTGCCGGGCTTCATAACCATTTCCCTCTATTAACTATGATCATACTGAGTCCACCCTTGTAGATAATCTCAAAATTTCTGTCAAATTCTTATTTATAGAGCAGTTTTCATTTGAGTGTCAATCGTAATCAAGATTTGCTTTGGTTTTGCTTTACTATGCTCTGTGATGTGTTTTAAAAACTTGCGCCACCTTCTCAACCAATCAGATGCAAAGCCTATCGCAACTTGGTCACATACATTTTCCCACACTTGGCGCCAGTTATGTGTATTTGCTTGGAGTTCTCATTGGTTCATTGCGTTGTTTACATTTGTTGTGATTAGACATTGTACTTGGTTTGGTTTTGGTTTTACAACACTCAATACAATTATTGAAAACCGCTCTATGTTAACAACCCCAATGTATAGACCCTAATCAAGAAGAACATTCACCTGTAATCCGAAAGTTATACAACAATTATTTCGTTCTTTGTACCACTCTACATTCGTTTTTGTAAAATAATTTACAAACGAATGTGGGCTGCTTATTGTAGATAGAACTCAGCAGTTGTTCCATTTTTGCACAAAACAAGGACTAGGAGTTGATCTGTTTGTTTGTTTGTTTGTTTGTTTGTTTTTGTCTGTGTGAAGCAGTGTGTTGAGATGTTTATTAACTAACGTATCACTGTCACAACAGTAGTAATCGCAGGAAATGTTTGCTCGATTTACATAATTATTTAACCTTTTATGAACTGAAAGTAAATGTACAAAGCAATTTCTAAAAGGATTTCCGTGTTGCGATAAGAGTTTTACAAAATTTCACAAGAATCTAAATAAACTTGAACTTGAACGTTTTCTGCTCGCAGTTTTTTGAAGTAATGGCCTGGCTAAACTAGCAAACATTACAAATGTTTCACAGTTTAGCCACGCGAGAAACATTGTTTCAGCAGCAAATGTTACGTCTCGAAAGCAAGAAAATGTTTTTGAATCAAGTTAAAACATTTTTGTTTCACGGACGGAAATTTTCCTTCCGAAACATATCCAAGTTTAGCCACAGAGGAAATGACAGGTTACAAATATTTGAATAATACATGAATGTGCGGAGATACGAAATTTGTCTTTGTTCAACGAGTGAGATAGCCATTTGAGCGTTTGCTTGTCGACCCTAATGATGGCTGCGATGGAGACTACTCTCTACCCAGACTTCCACTATGTGTTTAGTGAGCTATAATTTGTTATTATTTTGATATTATTTTCTGAAAGGAGTTTCATGATCTCTTTCCTGGTGCAGCCGACGCCCAACCTCATTCCCAGGGTCTCTCTTTTTCCAAGAGAGACCCTGGGAATGAAGTTGTTCCTTTTCTATCGATTTAAAGGGGCAGTGTCATCAAGAGTGGAATGAAACTTGAAAAAGTCGGGCCGACGTTTTCAAGTTTTACGGTGTGTTCTTGGAAAAAAAAGCTCAAAATCAACTATTCTGGTTTGTTCCCACCTCAGGAGATATAGGCTCCACGGTGTCTTCTTTTTACCTCATCCCCATGCATCCCCACCGCGGAGCTTATTCGTAGGCTACTGATAACTCAGGAGAACGAATTGTTGTCTTTCTCTTGTTGTTCAGGAGCCATTTTGTGCATCAGCGAGTACCTTCATAATTCAAGCATAGTTTACACAAAAACTTGGAAGAATGCTCGTGATACTGCCCCTTTAACCCTAGTTTTCTAATTATAAAGACATAGAAGAGATTATATTCAAAGATCACCGAAAACACACGCAAACATACGTACGCAAGCACTACATTAAAATGATCAAATGCAAATAATAAAACATAAATAAAACCGTGGCGTACATTTTAGAGCATTGATCAGAAATTAAACAAGGGCGGTCTTGTTTGGTCTTTAAAAAGATGTTCGCCGTTCATTGTCTTCGCCACCACGAGAAAAAGAATCAAGAACCGGTGACGCACTGTTTTACTCGATTAGTTTATAACAATTATTCACCGAAGTAGAGGTAAATATCCACCACTTTTCACCGACACTGAGGTGAATAATTGTTTTAGTTATACCACACAAGTGAATAGCCAGCCCCAAACAGTTATTTTATTTTGTGACAAATTGGGCAAAAACAAGTGGGAAACCATTTCGTCAATCGAAGGTGAACTAGCAAAGGGTATTCGGAGTTTGAGTAGCCAATCAGAGCGCGCGAAAAATACTATTCACTTGTGTGGTATATCAACTTTATAAAAACTGACTTGACAACAGGGAAAAAGTAAAATCAACTTTAATAACAACATCATAAACAAGCTGACTTCCAGTTATTAATAAACTGGTTAAATGAATGCAGTCTTTAAAGCATTCAAAACAGAACAGTTCATTTTCATACAAAACAAAGACGTTTTGAAAACGTTTATGTGAAACCATTCAAGAACTTGTAATTCTTTTTCTTTTGTTTTGGTTTCGGCTTTGGTCGCCATGATCTTGGTTTCTTCGGAGCCCGTGTGGGTAAATTAGCCGCAGCTTTCCTGTCTTGATACGCTTGCCTACAAGAAACAAAACATGGGTCCAACTTACACACAGTAAAATATTGGGATAAATTAAGCTAATTACACTATCGTTGTTTCTACGTCGGATTTCTTGTAGTCCTCGCCCTCCTCCCGTTAGGTCGTTCCTATCCCCTACGTAAGAACATAGTTCCAGAACCGCGGAACCGGGATAACATTGTAGCCCCTGACGTCACGATACACGATATCAATAGCGCGGATAGAGTCTGAGTACGAGACAGCTCAGTAAAGTGGGTGAGTGAGTGAGTGGGTGGGTGAGTGCTATTTCGTTACACAACTCACCATTGTCGTCGAATGAACTTCACAATCCATGAAACAAACAGGTAAATGGCGAGGAGAATAAAATTCACAGCAAAAACAGCGGACATCGTATTGAAGACATCTTGCCAAGTTGAGGCAACAATGCGAGCTTGAATATATTTCACGTGCCCTGTTGGGAAAAAAGAAAAGAAAAGAATGTTGAAAAGGAGAAGCTACTGGAAATGAGATATTGTACTGAATAGGGACGTACATAGCGAGTTCTGAAAAATGGAAGACATCGTTAAAAATGTCTTCTTTTTTTACAGAGTTCGCCATGTCATTTTTATATAGATTTGGATCTATGAAACAAACGTTTCCGTCCATGTTGAAATTTGATTCAAGGAAACCGATACATAGTGAGCTAATTAGACTAATTATGAAGTAACCGATTCATCTTTTATTGACTCTTTTCCGATCTTTTATAATATCAATGACTTCCTAGCTTTTTCCAGTGCCGCGAATCTGACCCTGTGTGGCCATTCAATCAAAAGACAGTCGACATTTTTATCACACCGGCCTCAAACCAGGCTAAAAATAGGCTCTTCACTTACTGTCCAGATATCCAGCATAAAACTTGGAAACGACATCAGTTACGTAGTTGAATGTAGGGGTAATCAGTTTTCGTGTCCATTTAACTCCATTCGAATTCCAGGTCCACTCTGCCAAACATGTGCCTCGTTCCCAGGTCCACTCTGCCAAACATGTGCCTCGTTCCCAGGTCCACTCTATCAAACATGTACCTCGTTCCCGGGTCCACTCTGCCAAACACGTGCCTCGTTCCCATGTCCACTCTACCAAACATGTACCTCGTTCCCAGGTCCACTTTACCAAACATGTACTTCGTTCCCAGGTCCACTCGGCGAACCATTGAACACCGTTCCACACCCTTGCAGCCATTGTCATTATCATGTTACAGGTCCCTGTCGTCATTCGCACTGTATAGTCCCATGCCTGTGTCATCAATCCAGGAAGTCTTGGGTTCAATTCGTAGGCGGGACATGTGGCATTTCGGGGATACAGGGTGATATGCTCCTGGGGATACTCAGGGTATTCAGTTCTGAACTTGTTGATCTGACAATAAATGAGAGAAGAGATGAGAGATGAGAGACAAAATCTTCGAATATCAAAGTATTAACAATTAGCCCTACATCCGGGAATGTTCAATGGTGGACATCTGGTCACGTGTATCCTAGAAATGACGAGAGCTGTTCCCGCGTCCCAGTCACGCCCGACCGCTCGCTTTAGGGAGACGCGGGCTCTGGATACGAGATTGTTGTGAAATTATAACCTTTCTTGATTACGGATTAAAAAGCAAAATACCTTCTGTACCTTTCCCTGTTTGGGTGTACTGTTGTCATTAGGAGTATTGTTGACATCTGGTGAGCCTTTGTTGTAAGTGAAAGCCAACTTCAAGTCCAGTTTAATGGACTTGATTTGCATATTTATCACATAGTTCTTGTTAATCCAGCTCCCGGCAATGGCCGTATCTCGGTTGAAATCTTTAAAGAAGAAATCTTCCTTCTTGACGGCTTCAGGAGTTTCTGCAAACATAATTTTATAACAGGTCACGTAATGTACTCGGCCGTTAAAAATGAACATTCTTACTCACAAATCTCTAAAAGTAACAAATCAAAATGCCAGAACAAATTATAATAATTATATAACAACTTCTTGTCAAGAAATGATCAAGAAAACTAATTAAATTTCCAGGGGAAAACTATGGATTGTGAAGAGAAACTCAACTAAAAGTAACCGTTGAAGCGCGCGCTTAAAAAAAAAACAGAAAAGAACGCACGCGCGTGACTCCCGTGGAGATTACCATGGCAACCGGAAGCTTGTTTTGTTTTCCCGAAAACTGAAACAAAGTTTAGAAAATTTGCCATCGGTAAAGAAATACTATTTCTTAGAGGCTGGTGTTCAATATTTTAAATTCCAGCGAATGAAAACCACATGATTTGTTGACAAAAGTAAAATGTTTGATATTGAGAATAAAGACAAAAATTTTGAGTGCGAAAAAAAGAGTCGAAAATGTTTTGAAAACAATAAAAACATCTTACCTTTTCTTGTAGCAATTTTTGTAATATCTGATAACAGCAGAGGTAACAGGAAGAAAAATGACAGCGCAATAAGCGAAATCACCAACTTCTTCATGCTTATAACAAAACCTTTTTCTTCTCACGAAAAACACATGACTTGTTCGTTCCGCGAAAAAGAGCAAAGTGAAAGTTTGACGTCACAATAAGCGTTTATGACGCAGCGTGCGCGCGATAAGTCAACAAGACTCGTTCCCAGGCTGCTCTTTTCTAAAACCAAGTTCATTCAGTCTTGAAGTCTTAACTTTCTGAAACGTTTTGATTTTGCCAGAAGAACAATCAAAGCAATTTTCCAGAAGAAAGTTGCACGCATCCTCTTTATATATCTACGTCCCTTTGCAGTACCTTTTTATTGCGCAATTTTTATGTCCCAAAACTTTAAACATGACATGCATGCATGTTTAGTCACTGAATATTTGACAGCTCGGCTCGTCGGCTGGTTGATAGTTATACGGGAGCGAAAGTTGGCGAAACGGGCCATCAAACTTCAAATGTTCGGTGACTTTGAAACGCGCGGTCACCAGCCGGGATGCGAGCGTTCAGACGGTTTCAGCGATGGTTAATTGCATGTTCAACCACAGTTAATTTGACCTGTCAAGCACAATAATCACAATGTTTTGCCTATATAACTCGCTGTCTTGATATTTTGCTTTGGTAAGTGTAGTCTATCCACATTTTCGAATATTTGCAGACGACACAAACGTGTTCGCCTCTACCCGTGATCCCAAAAGCCTTGAAGCTTTGATTAACTCTGAACTTAAAAAAGTTAAGGAATGGTGTGACATCAATAAATTATCAATCAATTTTTCAAAAACCAATTACATGATTATAAAATCGCCTAGAAAAGGAAATACTAATTTTAATATTACATTACAAAATACAGATGGGTCGTGCCATTCCTTAGAAAGAAAAGACCATATCAAATATCTTGGAGTTTTAATAGACGAGTCAATATCTTGGAAATATCACATCTCTTACATCTGTTCAAAAATATCACAAAATAATGGCATTATATCTAAGTTGAGGCACTATTTATCTATTCACCAACTAAAACAGATGTACTATAATCTTATTTACCCTTACATATCATACGCAATATTAGCCTGGGGAAGCGCTTATAAAACACACCTGCACAAATTACAAACTAAACAAAATACCATAGCTAGAATAATGTTCTTTGCCACATCATTTGGGAAGAATACTGAAAGCGCTCTCCCATTATTGAATATTTTAGACCTTCTTACTGTAGACAACATTTACCGCTTACACGCCCTAAAATTTACCCATTTATGGCACAAAGGTCAGTTACCAAGTCTCTTCAACAATTTCTTTCAATATGCCACTGATGTGCACAATTACAATACCAGATACGCCGCAAAACAAAACTTATATAAATCACGTGTCCGAACAAATACTGGCAAGCAAATGATTTCAAATATGGCAATTGACCTCTGGCATGATATTCCTGCACACCTAAAGGACCTCAATACCTTCTCCTTCTCGAAAAAAATAAAATACAACTTATTATCAGAACAGCATTCTTAAAGCAGCTACCGAAGACGATAAATTATTCTAGAATGTTGTTCTGATCAATAAGTATCAAACAGCATTCCAAACAATATACTTTACTCTATAAAACTCTTATATTAACACAATTTATTTGTAATATAAAATATTCAGCATCTCTTCCTTATGTTTTTGTCCTTTTATCTGTTCTTGTGTTGAAACATTCCACAGCTAGGGGCTAACACGAAAACCTCGCGGTTTATTTAGCCCCTAGGCTCTAACTCTTTGCTACTAAATATTATTTATATAAAAAAAAAAAAACACCTGTATTTTCCTTTACTATCATTTGTATATTTTTATTTTATAATGAGCTAAATAAAAGATTGTTGTTGTTGTTGTTGTTGCTGTCAAGTGAAGCCCGAGATTGAAGGATGTTCGGTGCGGTTCGAAAATAAACAAAGTATGTGTGAAAGAAAGTATAATAGCAATTTCTCTGAATAGTTCTAGTATTTTTAGGGGTAGTTCATACAGGCCTACAGCTGAGCTTGTCGTACAGAATATTTATTCAACCCCTTCCCCGCAAACCCTATAAAAAGGTACCAGAATCTCGTTTGTGGGCGTGGCTCAAATTTATTTTTCCCTGACAGGTGCCATTTCTAAACGACAAGTACGACGACACTACCCTAAAAGATACCAAACCACAAATTTTAACCTTAAAAGGTACGACGATCACCCCTGTCGGTCGGTCCCGGTAAACATGATCTAATTTGGTATCAAATATGACATGTTTCTGAACGTAACCGCCGGATCTGTTTTCAAACTCAATGACAGCAGAACAGACCACAATATTGTTGAATTTTAATAAATCATCACCGTTATCAACTCAATAACATTAAACAGGCAACTTTATTACCAGCACTGGACAAGGAGCATTCTGATCTGCGCATTCGGCAATTGTAGCAGTACTGAAGCAATTTCCCCGGGCAATTTCCAACCAGAATGGATTGTAAAATCGCTTTATAATGTAAGCAAGTTATGCATTTAGAAAAAACAATTCCGCAACAAGTTTTCCCTCAAACACAAACTGAATTCTCAGCAAGTTTCTCTTGAGCACTAAGTTTCCCAGCCAGCTCAATTTTCGTCTGCGGAGAGGCTCCAATGGGTACTCCTGATTAGTATTGCCCAATCAGAAATGGCATGAGCACTCTGAAATTTGACGTCAGACGTCATCCATTCATCAACATCCCTGTAATTGTCAAAACTGATACTTTAGATGACTGACGGTAGTACTGTTACGTCATCAATCGATGTTCATCAAAGTCAAACTCTACTTGACTTCCACTAAAAGGGTCAAAAGGAATAGCTGTTATTACAGTTGAGCCCGTAGTCAATTATAGTATGTAAACGAGTTAGGTTCGATTTCGCTGCTCTCTCGAGTCTGGTCTTCGTTCTGGCTCATTTTCCCGAACAGCGGCTGGTAATCGAGCCTACAAATGAGGCTAATGGGCTAATACAACGCCAGATTGACCCTTTCGCCTCGTTTGCATGTCAAACGGTTAACAATACAAGAATTTGTCATAACTCTGATAAACCATTTGGACCCCTAAGACCTCGACTGTGATAGAGAGGGAAATCAAATGACACTTCAGTTTCATGTTAACAAGAACGTGACCCTTGAACTGTGATTGCGTTCTCTTTCCTCCTCCTCCTCGCTGTAATTAATCTCACACGTGTCTTCATCCAAGTTTGATTCTTCCATATCCGTCTCTGGCCTCTCCATGGTGTCGAGGGTGATGGAAGGTGTGTTCACCCTGCTCTGGTCATCTGTCTCAGAGTCACGTGACTTGACTTCTTTGTCTGAATTTTCTAATCTGGAAGAAAGGTTGGAATCAATTGTCTTGCCTTGAATTGCCAATACTTTTGATCATGTCGGCAAGATGGCTCTTGAAGGCCATCATACTCATCATCATCCACACAAGCTAGGGGGTTAAAAGTAATAACGAACTCAAACAGTGCTATAGTTTTGCGATTAAAAATAAATTTCACAAGTTTCACTTTAAGGTTCTACCGGCACAGTTTTAATTACTATCCATTTATTTGATTTAATACTGTAGCTACTCATGTACCTTTCAATGAAATTCACACAGTCCACGTGACCATAAATCTGAGCGACTCGTTTTGGCGTGTCTCCAGTGTTATCTTTTTTCTTCACACTCGCTCCATTCTCTACAAGAGCCTGCAGTATTTCCACACTGCCATTTTCAGCGGCACAATGAGCTGGCGTCCATCCACCTGCCATGCGCATCTCACCATCAGCGCCATGTTCCAAGAGCTTCTCGACGCATGCCACGTGACCTTGATGTAAATAATCGAAATAATGTAAGTAACACAAGGAACTCGGAAAAAGGATGTAGATTCGCTAGATTATTTTCTTACCTGCCGCGGCAGCCACGTGCAAAGGCGTTCTCTTGCCCCAGTCCCAATCCTCCCCGTCTGGATCTGACTCACCACTCAGAAGTAGGAATTCACAGGACTGGGTATCACCAATGGCGGCGGCCTCGTGCAGAGCTGTCATACGTGACGTCACGATACCTACAGATGCTGAAAGAAGAAATGATTTTAAATAAAGGCTAATTCTTTTTTATTATAATTAGCGGTAATTTTCGAGGTGATCCATCAAAAGTTTTTTCAGACGTTGTTTCGGCCATCGCTGAATGCCGCCGGCTGAAACTGGGAAATATACTCTCGCTTGCTTGGTAAAACTAGATGAAGAGTGACAGCTGTCAGTTATAATGTTGGTCGTTTGTCAGTTGTTGGATAACCTTGCATCCACACACTAGCTGCGACTTTCCGTGAGCCGTACTCAATAGTCATGCGCACGTCAGTTTAGACGGTTTAGACCAGTTTTATGTCCTACAAAATATTGGGATTATCGTGACCTACAAAGTTGCAGGTTGTTATCACGATAGGCGCAATTTAGTAACAACATGGACTACATTAGTATAACCCGCTTACAAACGTCACTACTTTACTGATACAAACGTTCTTACAATAATAATAATAATAATAAAGTTCTTTTCTGCGCGTTTAAAAATCTCACGCGCTTACAATACACCGACGCACTAAACTGGTTGCATGTCCAAGTTCTTCCAAACGGATTATGCGTCTGCTGCGTAAAAACAACTGACAATTTACCGACACCCATGCATAACTGACTGGTCCCCAGTCGTACAAGAGAGACGACTGGGGACGAGTCAGCATGCATCAGTGATACTCCTGGGTGGAGACAGGGAGAGTGTCTTGTCTAACTACATAACTAACAGGACCCTCTTAAGGCCGCGTAATACAGGAAACATTTTCTTTCAACTCTCGTCGCGCAACATTGTTGCGTTGCAAGTTAAAACGCGTGTTTTGCGCGTATTACAACCCGTGTTGCAAGTTGCAGTTGCGCGAAGTAGACACGAGTTCAACTTTGTGCAACATGTTGCCGCAACTTGCAACACGGTAATACGCGCAAAAACACTTTCAACTTGCAACACAACAATGTTGCGCGACAAGTTGAAATTAAGAAAATGTTGCTCGTATTACTCGGTCTTTAATCAGTGCAGACTCACGAGCTGTGGATCTCGTATAACTTTGTCAAATAAATAATAACGAAGAAGCTGTTGAAGTTGGCTGAAAAAAGTTATGGGAAAACAAAAATCTTTGCTAAGCAGCAAGCGTCGGAAAAAAAAATATAGAAATTGAATAAAAACGACTTTCTTGCAAAAACGATTTTGCGCTTTGCTCTATACACTGACAAGTCTTGTGTAGTTTATATTAGATTGTTCGATTCGTTTTTGACTGCTGACGTGGAGTTCAGCCAATTTGTAAAGTTGACTGAATTAAAATTTCAGCCCGGAACACAAATTGTGCGAATAAATAAAAATTTGAACGAAATTTGAGAAACTGGAAAGAATATCATATGATGTGTAAACCAGACGAATAATTTTTAAAATGCAAATTTCATACATTATATTTTGTACAAAAAAAATCCGCTTTATAGCTCAATTTATTTTATCAATTCTGGCGTACTTCCCATGTCTTAGCAGTTTTAATGCAACCGAAATTCTAAAAGAATATTTTTACACTTCAATGGTAGATTCAAGGCTTACCTTTTATATTATTCCAGAGTTATTGAACCGCTTGAAGATTTTCTTGTGATCTTTCCGTAAATATACAAAGGTATATTCATCCCGCTTCTTTGATAAATCTAAAAGCCAAAGACTATATTATTTCTTTGTTGGGCGTCTTTAAAAATACCAGTGTGAATTCACATTGATGTTCGGTTTAAGATTCCCGCTGATAAAAGTTAGGAGAAACGTGAAGGGCATTTTACATATTAGTGCTACAAATTCACGGCGCGTTTTTTAAGTACACAGTAAGTTGCTTTGCCGTGTCAACATTATAGAAATCAACATGAAGAACCAGATATTAACATATGAAAGTCCGGTTCCGTTGCCATGACAAAATACACCTGCTGAAATTGATTTATGCACATAAATTAAATAACATCAAGGTGATCTTCCAGTTTATGCTGCCGACGACTGCCGACTCGTCTCCAGTCTCCAGGCGTCGCGCCATCAAACTTCTTCACGCTCCTTCACGCTCTTTATCGAAGAAATGCAAAGGCGCTTGAGGCGAACAGGGTTTTCTGTTTACCTAATTACCATCAGGGAGATCAAAATTGAAAACGAAGACTTTCAAAAACTACCATTTTTTCATTTGTTTGTTTCCTAGCTCCACGTGTTTTTAATGAATAAGCTTGTGCGGTTTTGTCATTTTTGTCTACTCGGACCTCTGTCAATCATCGAGTTCTTCTATCTTCTATGAGTTCACTTGTCAGGCCAAGGGTGCTTTACAGCAAGGCGTCGAAATTGTGACCAAAATTAAAAGTGGTCACACTTTTCGGCGCCTTGCTCTGTAATAATAACCTTTGCCAGCAAAAAAAACAAAAAAAACAGTTGAAGTAAGCTTTGAATCTAACCAACCGAAAGAGACAACGCTTACCATTTTCGTTGTCACTGAACAAAAACTGCACGGTTTCAAACTAGGAGTACCCTGGGTTCCAGAGGCTTTTCTTGCGCGGTTTCCGGTTTCAAGTCTCTATTGTGACCCGCGGCTCGGACTCCGGCCGATCTCGACGCGCGGGAGAAAAAACCCCTCTGGTACCCAGGGTGGAACTAGGAGGCAGGAGAAACAAAACCCAGTCCAATAGTGTAGTGCCGTAGGAATGGGAGGGGTTGCCAAGTGTCCGAGTACACACTCATCGCGAATTCAGTGCTTTTTAAAAGAAAATTGGAGCTCGAAATGTTAATATTCCTGACCAATTTTCATACATTTCTATTAATGTTCTGAGAATTTGGCGAGTTGATTTGTAAGATCTGTAAGTATAGTGACAGAGGAGGAAAATTAACGCGGTTCCTTACCTACTATTTGTAGTTCATTTTCATGGATGGATATTCAATACAAGTCTCACCCACCAAAGCCTTCATCAGTCTACATTAGCAAAGAATTCGGGCAAAGAATATTATGGCTGAATATTTATACTGTGGACGGATTAGCCCTGCTTAGACGGATATAAAATATTAATTCGGCCATTAAAATATACATTTAGTTTTTTGATGAATGCTTGACTGCGGTAAAACGTATGTGAGACGCTTTCACAGGCGGTTTATTCGTCTAAGACGGATATCAGTCGCTAATTGAGCGCATTTCAGACGGAATAGAATATACTTGACACTTAATTATTGTCATTATAATTACGACTTTTGCCAAATGGTCGCAAGAGATTATGACGGACTTCCTCTTTCGGCAAAAATCAACTTGATTTGGAATTCGCCAACGCAGTGAAGAAACTGTCAGTACAAGATGGGAATTTATTTTATTCACACGCAATGTACATTACATTATTTGTTTCTTATTACAATTTCTCATTTAGACAAAAGTATAGTACAGACCTCGGTTGTTCAAAGGGTGGATATAGCACGCTATCCAACGGATAAATCACTATCCAGTGGATAGCGTAGGGTTTGTTAACACTTATCCACTGGATAGTGATTTATCCGGTGGATAGCGTTATCAACCCTTTGAACACTGAACAGGGCCCAGAAATTTAATTGGTTAAGATAAAACTTCTCTTGAATAACTTAAACAATCACAACTATTATACAAAGTGATGAAATTGAAGAGGCAATACTTTCACAAAGAACTACTGTAGCTTATAAAAATTGAAAGTTTGTACACAAGAGGAATTCCACATGACTAATGAATTTTTGAGATGCTAACATCTTTACTGTAAGTATGTCATTTCTTTTAAAATATGAATTTGATTGTATTTTGATTACAGAATAACATCTGACAGATAGCTTATTTCTATTTGTCGAATTCCACACAACATTAATTTTAAATAATTATTAAGAAAAAACAGATTAAATTTAGAATTGCTAAGGAAGGAATTTTAATTACTAAAAAAAAAAAACGCTTTGCCAAGTTAGCTAGGCTGCTGCCTTTGATATGTTAAGTTCAGACTTGAGCTCAATTTCCAGCCGTTTTGGAAGTCCCTGTTATCATCCTCCTACCAACTAAAAGCAAGGAACGTGGGCTCACAAAACGGCTGAAAATCGAGCATCAACGAGGAAAAATACAGGCTATTCTCACTGCTAACATTTCCACGAACTAGCCCGCGCTGAATTTATTCCTACTTTTAACACCTTCTGTGAATAGAATCTAATATTTATTTTTAATAATAAATTGTACATGCCTGAGAAGTCTGGGAAACCATTTGATACAGCAGTCAAAAAATCGATCAAAAAATTCAAGCGAGTGACAACATCACAATACATGTGACTGTAAAGTTGCTGTAATCCAGGTCATTGGATATGTGAGTAATGAGTCAAAGCTTGCCTCCTACTGCAAGGCAAAGGCAAAAAGTCTATCAGAAAAAAAGTCAACCAAAGTTTAGCTAGGTCATATGTAAGATACAGTAAAAAACCCACGAGTAAGAACCTAGAAATTAAGAACCTGTTAGGCTAAAATTTGTCAGTTATACACCCTCTAAACAAGAACCTGTTTAGCCTAAAATTTTCAAAGGTTCTATTTTCAAAATCTATATATCTGTATAGCTTCAGTCAATGTACAGTTGTACTCTGTGTATACATATGAAATATTTTTCAAGGGAAAAAGGACCAACAACTGATGCTTCTGCATCAATATGAATGTAACCAGATAGTTTTGTTATTATTAATGAGGTGATTGGGTGATCACAATGCACCTCTGTGTAATTGAATAAGGAACAAATAGTACTGTACAACATGTCACTTTACATTAGCATTTAAGAACCTATTTAAGAACCTAGTTAGCCTAAATTTGTGTTAAGTACCATTTATATAAGAACCTGTTTAGGCTAACTTGGAAAAATGTAGGTTCTTACTCGTGGGTTTTTACTGTATGGGTAAAGCCACACTCAGGCCAAACTGGCCCCACACGGCAGAGTTTACTACTTCCTCTGGATGAGATACAAGTCCATCGCAAAGTCCATCCTAGCATTTTGTCAGGTTTCCCTAAAAGGTCGCCTGTACCCATTAATTTTTATACTCGTG
Source organism: Desmophyllum pertusum (assembly GCA_029204205.1). Taxonomy (NCBI): domain Eukaryota; kingdom Metazoa; phylum Cnidaria; class Anthozoa; order Scleractinia; family Caryophylliidae; genus Desmophyllum; species Desmophyllum pertusum. Next base: position 697,630 of record MU826381.1, read on the forward strand.
GGGTGGAGAGAGGCACGGTGGTAAGCGTCTTGTCCAAGAACACAACACATTGACCCTGGCCAGCACTTGTGACAATGCACTTTAAACCATTTAATAGGCCATGTTGTCTCCAGTTTATAGATCATGTTACACATGTATGTGAAAAATTAATTAATTTAGGAACATTTTAACTTTGTAAGACAAATTGAGCAGATTGTACCAACTGTTAGGACACCACATGCTAGTATTGTAAACTACCTTTTTCTCTGAAGAATTACGATGACAACTGTCAAAAACGCAGTTGATCCAGCAACAGAAGCTACTATTATTACCCAGGGAAATCCATGCTGAAAAAGAGTAAAGGAGTACAGAAAATAGTTAATGAATTTGTTCGTGCCCTATGCAACACATGTCACCCAAGATATCTGTATTTAGCTGACAGCATGTAACAATGTGACAATAAACCTATTGCAGGGTGAATCACAAATGTCTCTTTTTTTTGCGTAGGATGAGTTAAAGCAACTTGTTCCTCAAACATGTCCCCTGTGCGCTGCTGACGTTTATATTTAATACCACAACGACTAAACAGTCCCATCATCCTTGGTTAAGTCTCTTGCAGTACTGGGCTCAATCGCCCGGTGTCACATCCAACATGATAACCTCTTGATCACCTCACTAAGTAATTTATATCAGGGCACGAAATTAACTTAAGTCGCCAACTCCAAAAAGTTAGTCGCCATTTTTTCCAATAAATTCAGCACCAGAGACACAATCCATTGGCATACATGACGTATTCAATGGTTTCCACACGGCTTGCAAAGCATTATAGGGCGTTTTAGTGTACTCAGTTGAGAGAAACTTTGTTGACGTGTTTTGGGCCCATATTTCTCGTTATGAAAGCAAAACAAGACCAGAGAAATATTGTTTTATAATTTCAATCTATTGTGTGACTTTTTTATGGCAAAGTTAGAACTGAAAAACTTCAGGTAAGATGTCAGAATTCTAGTCCGTGTAGTCGCCAATTTGGCGACTAATTTTCAGGATTGGTCGCCAATGTGGAAAAACTTAGGCGCATTGGCGACTGTATCAGGCACAGTTTCGTGCCCTGTATATATAGATGTTATGTTTACTATTAGATCTATAAAATACAAAACCTCCTCCTCCTCACCTTCACTAAGCACTTATAACCAAACCAGCCAGATTCACAAAGACACTCTGAGAACCCTATACAATAAAAAAGCCTGTTATAGCCTGCGAGCAAGCTCTCTTGGGGTTTTGGGGGTATTGTTCCCCCCCAAAAACCCCCAGAGATCTTGCTCGCAGACTAAGCCTGTTATGGTCTGTGGTTTTTCATCTGATATCAGGAAGTTGGATGTTTATATAACAGAAAATTCTGCATTTAATAAGCCTGAATTATTGTTAGAGAATAATATTATTATTATTACGTACCTGGCCCATTTGGGGAACAAGCGGCATTAGTAGGGCAGGTAACTGTAAAAAGAAAAAAATCAAATAAGTACTTAGTGGGTCCAACATTATACTCTAATATCAGGGGTAAAATAGCGGTGGCGAATAGTAAATTCAAGACTTTGCGAGACAGCGAGACTAGCATTTTTCTCTGCAAGCTTGTGACTTTTTGAATTTTTAGATTGTGAGACCAAGACGCCAAAACATTTTTGAAAAAAAAATCGAGGCTGCAAGACGTACAGAACTGCTCAAAAAACGAGACTGCAAGACCCGTGAAATTCAACTAAAATTTTGCGAAACCCATATTTTTTTAAAGACCATTTGCCACCCCTGCAATTGGGACTGGACAAACATTTTAAACAGAACTGTTGTTGGAGTCTTGGCATCTTCACCTACCATTGAGGACTTTACAGGAATTCTTCTGCCCTTCGCACCACCTTTCAGAATCAATAAAAGTATTGTTCTTCCAAAGATTATTTCCTCCTGTGCAATTGCATCTTCTTGGCAAAACCCTGCAAATTTTTGAACATTAATTTTGATAATCACAAATTTAGCACTTTAAAATACAGAGTATTGTCCCTATATTTTGGCCTGATTTGGTCATAATGAGTCATCATGCATGTTTGATCATGGATAGAGGACAAAATCATTCATGGTTTGCGTGAGGAAAATCTGGGTAGAGGACAAAAATGACTCAGGATGTAGGGGCAGACGGATTGGGTGGTTTTGAGTAGATGTGTCGCAATCGTGTCTTTATGATCAGACATGATGGCTTGACAGTATCAGTATAATAATAATAATAAATTATTGAAACTTAATTTATCAAAAAATATACAAAAAACACATAATTGCTAAAAATTATTGCTAAAATGTTCCAAGTGTATATTTATTGTACTTATAAAATTAATATGGATATAATAACTCAACATCGCAACCAGTGTTAGACTTTACCACTGTGAGAATGCTGTTTGGGTTTTACTTACAATCCTGTGAGGTTAGCCAAGCCCTTAAACCTGTTGTGGAACATCACGCTGTTACATTGAAGACCAGGATTACCCTGCAAGTATCTGGAACAAGCCACAACAACATTAACTTTTCCATTATTTTTTTTATTTAAACAATTCCATCAACTTACGTGATTTTTTTTTTTTTTTTTTGTATTTTATTTTTAAATAAATATTACTTAATACAAGGTTACGTGATCTTGACAGTTCCCTCAATAAAACATTTTCTCAAAATACCACTAGGGCTACTCGTTGGTCAATTGGCCTACCCCACAGTCAACTTGAGCTTATACTGGTTTCAGAACCATGAAACGACAAGGAGTGTTACTATTCTACCTAGCCTGCAAAAGCAGCCGGTTTTTCTCGGGCTCTTGTACTTTCGGCGGGGAAACTTGAGCCGGAAATTACGTTCTGCGTTCGCAGGCTACTAATCTACCTGGATGGGATTCCAGTCCATTGCAGGTTACCCTCCGCGCTTTTTTTTACCTGGTTTACCTACAAAATAGTTGCTGGTACTAATTTAATATACACGTGCATGAGTTGACTAAGGACACTACACAAGGAGTAATGGCTTGATTTCTTGAACAGCAGATCTCAAGTCCGACATGCTAACCATAACACTGTCGTGCCTGGGGGCAATTGCTATACTGTAACTATAATTTATTATTTTTGATGAACATTACAAAAACATTTTGTTTTCTTCAATTCTGTATACTTACAACCATCTAAGAGCTACTTTTACAGACTCCAAGCTGGGTAAAGTTTTTAATGTACAGTTACTAAGGTCCAACCTGAAAATAAGACATCAAATGTGTCAGATTTGTCTGATCTTACTGGTAATAATACTGACACCATTATGAAGTATGAGAAGCTAAACTGGAATTTCCAGGGGGGTGGAGGGTTCAAACCAAAAACCTTCTGTGGGGAATATGGATATTTTCTGATACCACATGTGATTGCCCAGGAAGTGGGGAAGGGGGACAACAGTAAATTTTGAAAGAAAGAAAAACTTACAGGGACACCAAAATTTTGGTTTTGTTGGTGTGGCTCAAAAACAAGTTTTTAGTTTTCTGGCTTACTGCGACTTTCAATAACATGCAAACTCTTGCGAACTCAACTGTTTCATTTTTCGCTGCCGTCACTCACTTTAACGGACCTCTCGGGAAACAGAATTTCACTTCAACAGGTTCAAAAGGTCACGTCTGTGGGTTGTGATTGGTAGATTTCGATCCATTTGGTTGTTTCTTTTTAGCATTTAGTTGGTTGTCGTCATAATAATAATTATTATGACGACAAACCATAATTATTATGATTGACGGCAGCGAAAAATTAAATCGAAAGTTGGGTTTGAACTTCGGAGTTTGCGTGTTATTGAAAGGCAGAGTAAAATGTTAATTAAAAGTACCGGATAACAGTGGTCATTTTTTTATTTAAACACCCAGATCACCCCCTCCCCCCCCCCCCCCCCCCCCCACGGATTGATTGAAGCCGGTAGCCGGCGAATTGAACAAAGACAATCATTGCCAGAGATGATTACAAATAGTTCAGAATATAAAGAGCTATAAAAACGACAACTTACCCAACTACAGTAGTGGTATTATTATTCACACAACATCGTCCAACACTAGTTTCGTTTCTTCCATGTTTGCCACAGGATGCCGTGGTATTGCCGCCGGCATGGACACCATGGCAAGATTTCATTCTACAAACCTCAAATTTGCTTACATCTTGAGTAGATAGCCATTGAAAGCTACCTGAGCTCGTATTTACAATAAGTAAAATATAAAAAGGCAGAAATCCTACGCACAATCGGTGAAAATTTCGGTTCATATTTACAGGTAAACTACAAAGACTTCTACATGTTCTCTCGCGTGTTATCTCCTGAAGGTCATGTGATCATGTGACCATGGGGGAACCCGCTGAACAGATAAACTGTGTCAGTATCTAGGATACCTCAAGCGCTAAAAACATGGCGACTACACTGTCATGAAAATATTGATTTCAAATGTAATTTTCTCGCAAACTTGGGGAATCTAAGCCGTGAAAATGCAACTTCGGTACATGAAGACTCTTCTAAGTCCGCAGGTAATTGTAAAAATGACGATCTCTTTCCTAATTTTGTTGTAGAACTACAATTATTATAAAGTTTTCATCATAAACACCAGCTGGTGCAGCTACCATTTTGATAGTTTTGATGCGATCAGTTGCTCAGATAACCTACACACAAAACCAGCTGGAATATCAGGCTGTCAGTGATACTTTCTCTGCCTTTTCTTGGCTTAGAATGTCGTCGTGCTTTCGATATGGATCCTATTTAGGTTTGCCCATGATCAATCTGGAAGTACAATAATCATTATAAGATTCGATAAGATAGTAAATATTAAATTAACATTAGTTTCATTTACAGCAATGAGCCCAAAAATGTGACCACTTTTAATTAATCCACATTCTTTCGTCCGTGCAGACTATCCAATTGCAAGCCGAAGATAACCATTCTCAGCTTCTGATTGGATAGTAGCGCGCACAAAAATAATGTGAATTCATATCAAAAGGTCACACTTTTGGGCTCCTCCCTGTAAATGTCTCCAAACATTTTGAAATTATATCAGCATTGGAGCAACATTGATTAGGTGGAGGAGGGTTGACTGGGGTTGATGTGGTTGGGGGGCGGGGGCAGGGTGTACATCCCACACCGAAGATCTATACGCCAAGGTGTTAAAAATTCATTCTAGACCTATCACCAGCTTACGTCAAGCACTGTCTTGAAAGTATGGCAAGGACTTTGAGCATATGCCAGTATGCCACATGTTTTTGAAAACCCATGGCAAAGATCAAAGGTGGGAGAGGGTTGGGTGGTGAAATATAAACTATATAATGTATTGTTGATTTGATGCAAGATGCAAGTGTGTCTGAATTGTTTTTGTATCAGATTACAGTTTTTATAGGTAATAAAGACTGATCATCCATTATTCAATGAAGAAGTAAATGGCAACCTACACTAAGAATAGTTGTATCATGTATCAGATCAAAGGTTAATTATACAAAAACATTTTAGAGATTTGCTTTTCAATATTTCAGGATGGAGCCTGCAAGGTGACGGCAATGACATGGTCACCAAACAATACCAAAAATGGCGGTGGTCACAATGGACAGAGTTGTTATACTGTACGATGAGCTTGGTGAGAGAAGAGACAAGTTTTCAACAAAACCAGCAAATTCACAGGTATTTCCTAAAGGGCTATGGATAAATACTGGATAACACTCCCTATTTAGACTGTGAACAGTCCCTCTATTTTTTTGCGCTGAAAATCGTCGCAGTGTCACGATCGATCGTGGAGCCGCCATCTTGGATTAGCCACGAGAAACCAAGATGGCGGCCCCTCGAACTCTGCGATCTACCTCTACAACAACTCGGGAAAATAGGGGACTGTGAACAGTCAACTCCCTATTAAATTCCCCTGGGCTACTACCCAGGAAATTGGACTGCCAAGAGTACAAAGAAAATCTTTGACCCCGGTAGGATTTGAACCTCCTGATTAGATCACCGTCGCTCTAACCAATAATAAAATATTGAGCTACGTACAAGGCCAGATGGGAGCACTGCAGGTCATGTTAATTTGATAGGTAGATAATAACTTTAGGTATGGGTAACAAGTCGGTACATAACTGTTTGTACAGAACTGTCTTTTGACAATAATAATTATTTAATTATTTTTTGTTCTACATATTTTCTCAGGCTGGAAAAAAGAGCTACATTGTGAAAGGGCTTGCCTTCTCTCCAGATTCCACCAAGATTGCCGTGGGACAAACAGACAAACATTATATTTGTCTATAAAATTGGAGAAGAATGGTATGATTTACTCTCAAACACAATTAACTCTTGAAAGTATTGCGGCCATGATAAATTTCTAAAAATTATTGCACCTGAGTGTATTATTAGTGTAAGGGCTCGATTATCCAGGAGGAATGAAGACCGCACTTGAGAGAGCGGCAGAAATAGAACTAGTAGTAGGTGAACTAAACCACGAGTAGTCCCTCATTTTTTGTCACCTCTATGTGTCACGTTTCCTCATACAGTATAGGATGTGATTTCCACTTGCTTGTTGCATGCTGGCGCGCTTGCTCCCTGAAAAAAAAATGAGGGACTTCTCATAGGCTATAGGTGAACTGGCTTATTTGCCAAATTTGTGGAAGTAGCCATGAATAATTTAAGAACTTTTAATTATTGTATTAATAATAGTTCCATCTGTTATTTTCAGGGGTGAGAAAAAAAGTTATCTGCAACAAGTTTGTACAGCAGGTTTGTTAATATATTATAAGCTTAATCTTACAATCTTTTCACTCACGATGTCATGAAATTTATTTCTTATGAGATCCGTAGATCTGGCATTGCCTTAATGAGTTGTATTGTTGGTCAAGACACTAACGTATCGGTCTTTCCTTGCTTTTTGCATTGCAGAGTGCTGTCACATGTTTGATATGGCCACCTGAGCAACAAAACATTGTCTTTGGACTAGCAGATGGAAAGGTAACCTTATCTTAGTTAATTTATTAATTAATTAGCATAATCAATTCAGGTCTCTCTATGGGTATCTATACCTAATATTAGTAGTAAAAAAATTACATTATTTATTTATTTTTCATGCTATACCTCCAACTTTCACAGGTCCGTATTGCAAACCTTAAGACCAACAAAATCAACAACACTTTACGGAACTGACAACTATGTTATTTCTCTGGCTGCAAAGTAAGTTTTATTACGGTATTATAATACAGGATGGTGTGTTTAGTCTATCAGACTATGGCATGCAAGGAAACATAATTTCAAAAGAAGCATACATGTGTATGAATTACATGTACATTTGTGCAATTAATTAAAGTCAATTTACTTGTTATTTAGTGAGACAGGTTGGGCCATTTAATATTTATTAAATATTTAATAATTACTGTTACAGTGTATCTGGAAAAGGAATTATCTCTGGTCATGTTGATGGTGCTATTGTCAGATACTTTTTTGACGACGAGGGAACAGGCTTATCACAGGTAATGGTTTCTTTGATTAATATACTATTAATATTTAATTAAATACAGGGTATAACTTTAGAAACCTTAGTACCCAGTGTTATTTTCGAGTATGTTGCTAATTAATAATTTTTACTGCTTACTAATGTCGACATGTTCTTTGGGTTATTTAAATTCACAAGACAAGACTTTAGTGTCATTATTAATTTTATGATTGACACAATGACCAAATCCACCGGTAGCCACTTATAATAGGGCTTCAAAGTTCTGTAAAATTCATGTTTTTGATAACAGTCACCCCTCCTTCAAAAATCCTGGATCTGCCCCTGAGGGTCCTGCAAGGAGCCTTGAAGCACAATGGAACTTGACTCTAACTGGAATTGTGGTATTGGCTGGTACCAGTAATAATAATCATTGCAATTATTGCAATGACTATTTTTCTTCATTAATAATTTTAGGGTCAGTTATGTAAACATCCCTGTTCTCCTTATGCTCTGTGTTGGGGCTCGTCAATTGTGGCCGGAGGATGCGACAAAAGGATCATAGCTTATGGAAAAGAAGGTGAAGCCAATCAACATGCTAACATTCTCTTCTGCTTTGTACGGAGTGGATAGAAATCTTTAACTTTTCTCCAGTCTTCATTGATTCTTTTAATGAAAGCTTTTCAGAAATGAGTTAATGCACTACTGTCATAAATGTTTGGCACAATTTTGAGAAACTCATAAACATATAAACAAATTATTTTTAACCTTTTCACTCGATCCCAAGAGTGCTAAGTTCAAAACTGAGAAATACAGGATACCTAGTGATATCGATAATCCCTTGCAATATTTTGTTTTCTTTGTAAATTCACCTTTTCCGTTTCTAGGGAGGATTTTACAGAACTTTGACTACACCAGAGATGACGATGAAAAAGAGTTTACTGTGGCAGTCTGCAGCCCCAGCGGACAGTCAGTGGTGGTTGGAAGTTTTAACAGGTGTGAAATTCAATTAAGTGCGCAACACAAGCTGTGATGGACATTAATTGTTTAGTCAACCACTGGAACTTAAATTTCTTAATAAGCCCCTTTCTCTAATAAGACCACATTCCCAAGATGGCAACCCATGACAATTTACAAACAGGAAAACAATGATTTTTGGTAGGAGTTACTGTGTGCCTTTAAAAGTTATCCATCCACCTAATTTACTCTTTATTGCTGATCATTAAATACATGTAGATAGAAATAAATATTAAAAAGTCCCCTTCATCTCTTTCATATGTGCCCTTGCTGATTTGTGATTTAAAATAAGAATTGAACCCCCTCTCTAATCAGCTCCCCTGCTCAGGCCTGTCTGTTAAGCCCCCTCCCCTCTTCCCCACCCCCTCAAGAGGTCTTGAACAGAACCCTCCCCTAGTGCTGCCTCTCTCCCCTCTTGATTTCCTTTTGGTACTGTAGGAAATTCTTCATTGAGCTAATAGTGACACAGAGACACTGTAATTTCATACAATTCTTAGTTTCCTTTCCCTTGTTTAGGCTAAGAGTGTTTAACTGGAGTCCAAGAAAGGGTTCTTGGGATGAATCTAAGATCAAAGAAATTCCAAATCTTTACACCATCACCGCCATGGCTTGGAAAAAAGATGGATCCAGACTTGTTGCTGTAAGTGTTTTGCTCATTGTCTTCATATCCACTTGGATCATATTCTCTCAATAATATTGAAAGTGCAGAAAAATTACACTAAATAAATTTTATTTGTTTACTGTCATTTTTCTTCACTCTTTCAATTTTGTGTCTTGTGGCTTCATAGCTCAGTTGGTAGAGCATCACACTTAGTCTAGTAATGTGGAGGTCATGGGTTCAAATCCTGTTGAAGCCCCAATTTTTTTTGTTTGCAAAAATTGCATTCATACAATAGCTGCGATGATCACTTAATTCATTTAATTTGTGTTGTCTGTTAACAAAATTAATGCCGGACTTTTACTTGGACACGCCATTATTGACGCAAGGTTTATGCCACTAAACAATATACATGAGATTTACACATGTATACACAAAATATGTTTTTTTTAACTCCTGAATATTTTTTTATTGAAGGGTACTCTGTGTGGTGGGGTGGAAACTGTTTGACTGTTGTCTGAGAAGATCAGTTTACAAGAACAAGTTTGAAATGACCTATGTTGGACTCAGCCAGGTATGGAAAACAACTTTCAAGAGGAAAAGCCAAGTAAAACTATTTAATGGTGTGGTGGATCTAGGGGAGGGGACCTTTATGAATTATTAATGAGTGTTGTGATAAATTATTATTATTATTATTGCAGGTCATTGTCAAGAACTTGTCCTCAGGCACACGTGTTGTCCTCAAATCACATTATGGATATGAGGTATTGTCCTTTCTTGGACTGAGATTTGCAAAATGAACTGGTTGCAGAATGGTTCATATAAAATGATATCTCGGCAAATTTTAGCTGTCTTGAAATCCCAACATCGGTTACAGCAAAATTGCCTTAGCCAAGTCTCAAGTTCGATTCTTTTTCTTCTCAATCAGTGAATCTTGTATTTTACTATTGTACACACCCCTAGATTAAAATCAGCGCTGTTTTATTTTATTTGATGTTTAAACATCTCTACAATGTGTGTAAGTACTAAATATAGTTGTTCAATAACTAGATGTGATCTTCTACTCAGGTACATTGTAACTAAGAAAACTAAAAACATTTTTAGAAGTTCCAAACTTTGGTGATTTTACCATCTCCCTCCCTGGCTTAGCCTGTGAGAGCAGCCAGTTTTCTCGGCTCTTGAAACAAGAGCCGAAAAAACCGGCTGCTCTCACAGGCTATCCATGGCTTGGTATGCAGACTGACCTGTGGTTTTTATATAACTATTGAGTGTTTTTTACTGTTGTAGATTGATAAAGTGAGCATTATGGGTAAGGACAGATATCTTGTGGCATATACAACGGACACTCTCCTTGTAGGAGACCTTACACATAATAAGCTGAGTGAGGTGAGAACTTATAATAATGATTCCATAATCCTACATTTCTTTTACTGCACATGCAAAATTTGCCTTAGTGTGCTACGTTTGTGCTATGTTGCAGAAGGTCTCATTCAAGCCTCAAAGATCACAGACTGCAATAGTGTGAAATATTTTCTCCCTCTTTTTTTCCAGGTTCCTTGGCAGGGCACTGGTGGAAATGAAAAGTTCTTTTTTGAAAACGAAAATGTATGTTTATAGTGGAATTAGCCTGCATGGCAGGCGTATAAAGGGGAGGGAGGGGGGGGGGGGAGTTCGAGAGTGAAGTGCGAGGAAAGAATCGTGCTTTGCACTCTTTCCTCACGCTTCGCACTCAAACTCCCCTTTATACACCTGCCACGCAGGCTATAGTGGAATTTGTGGTTCTGGTTTGGATCAACCATTTCCAGTTGGTTGTTTTCATTGGGGTGTGTTCTGTCAGGAAAAAATATTACCAGTCCATCCCAGTAGAACACATTGTGATGGTTATCAATTGACTGAAAACAATAATTAGAAAGTGTTATACTGGTCACTTCAACCAAATCAGCCAAAGTTGGTTTGTGGTGTAAATGGTTACGCAGTTAGTCAGGTGAGAGAAAGTAAATTGAGCAAAATCAGCACAACAAACATTAAAAATATTAAGAACGGGCAATTGTTTTGTTGGGCTGATTTTGCCTGATTTACTTTGTCTCGTCCAGAATAACGCCCCTGGGTCTCTGAGGATGATAGAACACAGACCGGTTAAGATTATGTTGAATTGACTGTAGATCACATGTGGTGGAACAAAAGTGTCAAGTTAAAGATAAAAAAGAACTTGACTAAGCATATTATTATTACTGCCGTAGCAGAAGAGATAATTTGTTTCCATGTTGCTTTAGGTCTGCATGGTTTTCAATGCTGGTGAGCTGTCTCTGGTTGAATATGGAAACAATGAAATTCTTGGAACTGTGAGAACGGAGTTTATGAACCCTCATTTGATCAGGTAAAGCTTGTTCATGTAGATATTTAGCCCACTGAAAATACATTCTGTTTATTGACTGATTAAGTGCGTTAACTTTGGATTCATTTTGCTGTATGGCACGGCACAGTGGTATTAAACACCAATGATATTACATACGTTTGAAGTAACTTCTCTTAATGTCTTTTTTGCTAGTGTCCGACTGAATGAAAGGAAGCAAAGAGGTGTTGACAATAACAAAAAGATGGCATACCTTGTAGACCTCAAGACAATCACTGTTGGTAAGTGACCAAAGTAATTTATTAAAAAGCAATGTCTGTTATATAAACATAGTCAAAACAATTTTTGTATAATTTTTTTTTTCATACTATTCACAGTGAGCTCTGTATTAATAATTTAATATCATCTAATTTTATTTTTCCAGTTGATATGGCAACCGGATTCAACATTGCAACAGTTAACCATGATTCAAGAATTGATTGGCTGGAGGTGAGAAATTACCCTGATAAGAACCACATGATGTCACCATCATTATCCTTCATTTACTCAGTCTGAAGATTAATTTTCATTTTGGTAATCTCTTAAGTACCTCCAACACATGCTAAGAAATTGCACAGTCAGGCACTTGTGAACACACTGTACTATATAACAAGCCATTTGTAGCTAGGGGTCACTTCCCAACCTGGCCCAGTCTTTTGTGTTCATTCAGCTGTGAAATGATTTGGCTTATGCAAGGCTCCCTGCACTTACCAACGGTTATGTTTTTTACTGGGTGTTCTGATTGGTTTATATCACTATAGGTGATTGCTTCTGTGATTATTTTCATTTTATGTTTTTGTGACATTCAGTGTACCACATTGTACTTTAAATCATTTTGTTATTTGTCATAATAAAAACCTAACAAATTGTAACTATTTTCTTAGCTCAATGAAACTGGAAGGACGCTGCTTTTTCGAGACAAGAAACTAAAGGTGAGTTCTTGTTAACCTGTGATGGATGGACTGTTATCTCATTCAGGGGGAGTAGTAATTCTTCCAGTTTCATTCTATGGTCTGGATCAGCCACTAACCTTAGCAGCAGACTTTATTAACCGTGGTGTTAATTGCATTTTAGCTCCATCTCCTGGATGTGGAAACACAAGTGCGTACAACAATCCTGAACTACTGTACATATGTTCAGTGGGTGCCTCTCAGTGACGTGGTAGTGGCCCAAAACAGAGGGAACCTGTGCGTGTGGTACAATATTGACTCACCCGAGAGAGTCACCATGTTTCCTATTAAGGTAAGGAGCCTTGTAAGGGTTATCTCAATCCAGCAACAGGCACCATTTTACAGCTGGGAGTGACAGGACGTACAGTATAGTCCAGCTTGTCTTCTCGTCATTATGACAAAATAGCAAATGACAGACAAACCAAGGCATCATGATTGTTACTGGGATTAGGCGCTATGAACGGTCTGCTGTTTTGGCCTTGTTTGTAAGATATGAGTGAAATATCTGGGAAGAGGGCAAAACTATGTAGGCTACGGTTACTATCACCAGCACTGCTCAACCGAGAGACGCCCAGGAACTATTTTTTAAAGGGTCAGAAACTTATGAAGCCTATGAATCCGGACGGATTTCCGCCGGCAAACATTAAGAACAGCAACGCAGGTTATCAGAAACTGTGTAGGTGGATGTTATCTCTTATGCGGACTGTTTCAAACTATCTTTACAGGGAGACATACTTGATCTTGAGAGAACTGATGGCAAGACAGAGGTTCTGGTCAATGAAGGAGTGACTACCATCTCTTACACTCTAGATGAAGGATTGATTGAGTTTGGCACAGCCATTGATGATGGAGATTTTCCAAGGTGCATAATGAGTCCTTGTTGTCACTTCGTAATTCATATGGGTTATTATTGTATCGTCTCGGTCCATAAACACGCAAAAAAAGACTTGGCCAATATCCCGCTCATCTTGGGGTGATCGAACAAGCTTGGTCAATAAAGGATTTATTATATGACTAGAAGGGCGCGGGAAAGTAGTCTTCTTGTGGGAACAGAGCGGGTAATCCTGAGCAGTCAAGATGGCTCCATCTTGACCGTGCGGGTAGCCAATCACAGCACAGGATTTGTTTCATCTTGCCCGCTCATAGAGCGAGCCTTATAATAACTTAGTTATTAACTTTGTGTGGTATTTTATCTTTTCAGGGCTGTAGCCTTCCTTGAGAGCCTGGAGATGTCCTTGGAAACGGAAGCCATGTGGAAGACACTGAGCCGCCTCGCACTGGAGGCGAGGCAGCTGCATATTGCCGAGCGCTGTTTTGCTGCTCTGGGTGACGTGTCCAAATCAAAGGCTTTACGACAAGTAAACAAGATCGCCGAACAGTCTGCGGAAGAAATGGTAAGCCCGGCTCTTTACAAAGGATAAAGGCTTTATTTTAGTTTTAAAAACGGAATACCAGGTCAGCTGTCATGTGCCAAATGGAATATTGAAGCTTAGGTTGATCACCAGCGACCCACCACTAACCAAGAAGCTTGAAGACTCTAGGAGATTGAGGGCGGATTGTTTAAGGTTACATGTTGTTTTTTTTTCTAGGGCGGTGATGGTACAAATCACGTGCGTGTACGAGCCAAGCTGGCAGTGCTGGATAAGAACTTCAAGATGGCGGAGAGCATTTTGCTGGAGCAAGGATACGTGGATGAAGCCATCGAGATGTACCAGGAGCTGCACAAATGGGACGAGGCTATTGCTGTAGCTCATGCTAAGGTATGGAGAAGGTGCAGGTTGACTGAGTGGTGAGTGAGCGGAAGGTGGGGACAGGGGGCTGGATGGGGGGAGGGGGGGGGGGGGGGGAGAGCAGGTTTACGTGGTTTCAGGGCCAGATATTCCTGTCAGATACCCGACATACGCTTATGACAGCCAGATGTATTAGGCAACCTGCTTAGTTTTATTCAGGAGTGTTTTCTTAAGAATGGTCTGTAGGGGTTGGATGGTCGAAAAGGAGGCTGAGCCTATATTATATTCATTTATTTTTTACTGTTAGGGTCACCCAGAGCTGGACAATTTACGTGCCAATCATTACCAGTGGCTCTCGGAGACAGCACAAGAGGAGAAGGCTGGGGAGGTGAGATAACAGACAATAAGAACGGAACACTCTTTGAGTAAAAACAGCCAAGTGAATTGCTTATGTTTGACCTCGTTGTTCCTTTGATTGATGCCTCTAGGTGAAAGAGAGAGAAGGAAATTACATGGAGGCTATCAACTTGTATCTGAAGGCTGGCCTGCCTGCTAAGGCTGCAAGACTGGCTATGAGCAGAGAGGTGCGTCTATCTGATTTGTTTATGTTTTCGACTGAGAGAAGGGACAAACTTTTAAGTGGGTGGGGAGCGGGCATTGAATGTTAGTGTTGGTGGGAAAGAAAAAAGGCTATCATTAATTGCATTATGTTAACGCGAATGTCGCATTTCCCTTCTAGGAGTTAATCCATTCTTCTGAGTTGCTCGAGAGGATTGCAGCCTCTCTTCTTAAGGGAGGATTGTATGAACAGGTATGCAACCGTATGTGTCCGATCTGTGATTCGTTCAGCTCAATCCACAGGCGAACAAATCTTTTGTGTGCTGTTTTCGGAGTTATGAATACCGTTAACTTTATCATTTCGTTCCTCTGTACGCACTTGGATGTACTTTACAATGAATAATTCTTGGTTATTTATTAAAGGCTGGAGAGCTTTATGAGAAAGTTGGTAAAAACGACAGAGCGATGGATTCGTATCGCAAAGGACATGCATACAGAAGAGGTATGAAACATTTCCTTTGTGCTATTATTGTACATACGCTTTCTTGGGTGGTTTTCAATTCCGTGTCAAAACTATGCTCATTGATTGGTTCGAAAAACTCGCGCCACTTTCTTAACCAATCAGATGCCAAACCAAAACCAATCGTGACTTGGTCGCACGCGTTTTCCCGCGCTTGGCGCCGGTTCCTTGTGTTGTTTTCGTCTGTTGTGATTGGCCTGAGTGATTACTTTGGTTTTGGTTTTACTACACTCAATTGTAAACCGCTCTAATGTACCTTGGGTGTATTTGATAACGTTCTGTTTCCTTTCCGTCTATGTGTCGTCGTGTAGCCGTGGAACTGTCCCGTGCGGCATTCCCTCGAGAGGTTGTGAAGCTAGAGGAGGACTGGGGCGATTATCTGGTTTCCCAGAAGCAACTGGATGCCGCTATCAATCACTACATCGAGGCTGGGTGAGTAGATCAAACATGAGACCGAGACAAAACATCCCTCGCCCCAGATCCTTCACTGGAGAACACTTGGAACCTGACTGAACGGGTTTTTTTTTCAATCCTCGTTTTGTGATCACTGTAATTGAGCGGACACTCTCGGTAGCGGACAGCTCTACTTTCGGCCGCCTTGACAAAACCTTGTTTGAACTCTAGCTCATACAAATTCTGTATTTACACATTCCCGTAAGCGACCAGCTCCAGTTGCGGACACTTTTTCTGCTTCCCGAGGGTGTCCGCTTACGGGAGCTTCGCCTGTACATTCTCTCAATAAAGTGTGACGTTTGTTGTTGATTTTTGACGCCTTTTTCGTTCTTCAGCTGTCTCTTTTATTGCATAAACAGTTTGTTTGCTATTAACGACTTTTACAGTGGAAAGAAACGCACTGAACAGCAACACAAACAAAAACAAATAACGAAAGTTTGTCTGCACAAATTTTAATAAGCGATCATTGCATTTTGTGTCAGGTGTTCAATCAAAGCTATCGAGGCAGCCATTCAAGCCCGCCAGTGGAACAAAGCTGTTCAGATTGTAGAGCTGCAGGATGACAATGTGGCGGAAAGGTTAGTGAGAGTGTAACAATTTATACAGCATATCACTCTTGGATAGAGAGAGATCCGTTCCTAATTCAGTTTGCTTCAGATAAACCTGTTTAAGCTATCCCACTTACCCTGGATATCAGGGTTTTTTTCGCGTGCGAGGGAGGTAGGATCGGTCGAAGGGGAGCCGCGCCCCCCGGTTACCCATGCACAGGGGGGTACGTTACGGGGAGGTACGAATGAGGCCAAATGTTTAGACCCCAAAAAAGTCCATTAGGCTAAAACTAGGCTCAGAAAGAGTCCAACAGCCCAGAACATAACCCCCTAAAAGTCCTTTTTCTCTCTGCATATTAATGGAACATTCCGTCATATGAAATTGATGATTAATTTATTATTTCGTTATTCCTGTGTCTTTAGATATTATCACCACATTGCACAACACTACTCTCAAGTCCACGAGTACAAGGTATGATATATTCCATATTTGCACCAGTTGATTGTTCATTTCTCAGACTCGGTATGCTTACCAAAAATATCTGCTCTGGTTTTCAGCTTGCTGAGAAGTATTTTGTCAAGGGAGGGGACCCACGGGCCGCTATTGAGATGTACACCAAGGCCGACATGTACGAGGCTGCGCATAAGGTATTTATTATTCGGTGGATTGTGATTGGCATTCTTTCTTCTTCCATCCATTAAAATATTAGCCTTGCTTGTATCATTCCTGGGCTTGTAAACAAGTCTAAACGGTATGGCGTCAAAATACCCAGCAATAATGGTTCAATTTTGTAGAACAGTAGTCGACAAATGACAGGAACCCAATAGGGAGTGAGGATGACTAACGATGGCGAGGATGGAAATGGATTACAATATGAGCAAACCGACAATAATGGTTCAACTTTGTAGAACAGTACTCGACAAATGACAGGAACCCATTAGGAAGTGAGAATGACTAACGATGGCGCGGATGAAAAGGGGTTACAATATGAGGAAACCTGAAAACGCGAGGCTTACATGTAGGAAGCCCAGCAATAATGGTTTGATTTTGTAGAACAGTACTCGAAGATGGAAATAAATTATTTACAGTAACGAAGATACTTGAAAATGGCTGGCTCGCTTTGTCAAGTTTGACTGGAATTTCTTTGAGCTTTTATAAAATTTTTGTTACCACAGCGCATACTTTCGTTGTTAGATAAAGTTCATTCAAAGTTTTTATTCCTGAGATCTGTTTTGTGATTTTCGCAGCTTGCAGTACAGTGCATGACACAAGAGGAAGTCGCTGTCATCTACATATCGCAGGCTCAAGAGCTGGAAGCGCAGGGCAAATACAAGAGGCAGAGAGGTGATTATCATTTAAGTTTTCTGGCTTTTATTTTCATTTTTTAGAAACATTAAATCGCCTATAACTTCTCTTCAATTAAAAATATGAGCTTGAAAGTACACATAATGAAAATGTCAGTCCTAAGATTGATGCGCATCTAATTATTCCTCCTCATAATATCGTAGAAATTAATCATGAAAAGGAAATGCTCCCACTCGTGTGATCACGGTCTCATACTATGCTTGTTATTAACCATGCCTTGTCTTCATTTGTTCAGATTATACTGCACAGTAGAAGAGCCAGACTTGGCCATCAATATGTACAAGAAACATCGCCAGGTAAATGATTTCTTGAATTTCCTTACTCACAAAAGTATTCATTGAATTTCTTGCGACTTTTTTTTCGGGATTTTCATCTACCATGTTTGGGTATAGGGGTGCCGCTGAGGGTTTGAAACCCTGACCCTGTTTAGGACCAAAAAAAACCGTAAAATACCTACCCTGTGTAGGACAACATCCTCTATTTTAGTACCCTGTTTAGGTTGCAATTTAGCGAATCACGTTGGACTGATACGCGGCAAACGTCTCCGATCTCTAAATACTGTATAAACCATATTTTTACGACGACAATCGTGCAACCATACCCTGTTTTAATAGGACAGACTCGCATGAAATTATATACCCTGTTCAGGGCAGAGAGGCCAAAAACCATACCCTGTCCAGCGGCACGTCCCCGTATAGGCCACATAAGGGAGTACCCCCCCCCCCCCCCGCGTTATGTATGTCGTCACGCAACGCTTCTCCCCCTCTAACGTGACTGGGAGAGAAGCGTTGCGTGACAATCCAAATAACGCCTGTGAAGGAGACTAGGGATGCTACAGCCTGAATGATGCGACAGTCACGTCTCCAATGAATGCAAAAATGACTTGTACAGCCGTTGGTTATTAAACACGGATATATGTATTCTATTTTAATGACTGTTTTCTTTATTGTTTGCAGTTTGACCACATGATCAGACTTGTAGCCATTCATCACGAGGATCTGCTTCCAGACACTCACATCCACTTAGCAAAGGTACAGTACTGTGTTCAAACTTCACATTTGGTTCAATCTTTTCTGTCGACATAGGTGTTCAAAGGTGGAGGCGCGGTGGCCTAATGGTTAGCGCATTGGACTCCGGATCGAGTGGTCCGGATTCAAGCCCTGGCCTGGGTCATTGTGTTGTGTTCTTGGGTTCTAGGTGTTTAGAGAGGAGGATCATTGCTCATGCGCACTTCATTGTCTTTGTACAGGAACTGGAGACTGAAGGTCAACTGCGTCAGGCTGAACATCACTTCTTGGAAGCGAGGGACTGGAAAGCAGCTGTGAACATGTACAGGAATCAAGACATGTGGGAGGAGGCGTACAGGGTGAGTTATTGACGGGGGAGGGGAGGGACGGAGCGGGGGGGGGGGGGGGGGGTTAAGTGACGTTTATGCACAGAAGACCGTCTCGACCCGTAGGTTTTATTTTTTTAGTGGTCGTCATGTTACTTACTTACTTACTTACTATTATGGTCTGTATCTTTATTGTTTTGTTCTTTTAGGTTGCCAAGCAACATGGAAGTCAAAATGCCTCTAAGCAAGTGGCTTACCTATGGGCCAAGAGTTTAGGTAAGTTGGTGCAGGTCAACTTCTTGTCTCGAGCCCGACTCTGTGTAAAAATACCAGCGTAATATGGGTTGTGAATGAGAAAGGTGCAGATCTTCAGAAGACTTTAATTGTCTTTCAGGCCTTTTTATTTGATGATTTTCTTTACTCTGATCACTCTTAATATTAAACTGTGTTTTCCCTCAACTCTGTTAGGAGGAGACTCTGCTGTAAAGTTGTTATCCAAGTTTGGTTTGCTGGAATCCGCAATAGATTACGCTACAGAGAACTGGTAAGAAATTTGACATTCCTCCAACTATCGTTGATCCTCGTTTGATTCTGTCATTATGATTACTGATTTAAAAAAAGACAAGTTGACTAGTTGTGTAAGATGGTTTTTTTATTTTATTTTTTTTATTTTATTTTTTTTAAGATGGTTTTTTATCACGAAAATGTTGCGTCAAATACATTTGATTTTCCTTATTATTCAAATGAAATAAACTGTAACAAGAGGGATGCTTTATTTTCAGTGCTTTTGAATTCGCTTTCGACTTGTCCCGAACGGCGATGAAGTCCAAGTTACCAGACATTCATCTCAAGTACGCCATGTTTCTGGAGGACGAGGGCAAGTTTACAGAAGCTGAACAAGAGTTCATTAAAGCTGGCAAGTCCAAGGAGGCTGTGCTCATGTAAGTTCGGTTGTCTGAAGTTTGATTTGTAACGTGGATGTTGGTTTGGTTAAAATACCTGTCATTTGGTTACTCAAAATTCAAACGTCACTAGCCTAACACGTGTAGATCTACACGAGTTCGATTCAGAGTCTCTTGGCTAAGATTTTACGAACTTGGTTTGTAAATGTAAAGGGGATCTCCTCGTGTATTTGCTATTGAGTTTTTTTTTAATTGTAAGACGTGTTTTCATTCTTATTCCCTCGTGTTCCAGGTATGTTCACAACCAGGATTGGGACAGCGCCCAGAGGGTGGCTGAGGAAAATGATCCTGACAGTGTGACTGATGTGTTAGTAGGACAGGTATGGTATTCGAGGATTTTATAATCAATTGTAATCTTGTCCAATTGTGACCTAGGCTAACTTATATTTTAAACAATCGGCCCATAGAGTCTAAGATGTGCATGTCGTTAAGAAGGTATTGTTAATTTACCGGCTAATTCTCTTTTTATTTGCAGGCCCGTGTTGCATTCGACAAAAAAGAATACCAGAAATCAGAGACGTTTCTACTGCGGGCTCAAAGACCCGAACTGGCCGCGCGTTATTACAAGGTAAGTTTGCAATATCAGGTTGGCGAACGGATGTGCAATTGTTGACACTCATTTAGACACATTTAGAAAGAAAAGATGTTAAGCTTGGTAGAAACACAATGATAAAGATATTCTGTCAGTGACACAAGCTACTCGGAAAAAAAATTCCGAGTTCCCCAACATGCAGGAGTCGAATCTATGACCTTCCGCACACCGGTCGGACGCTCTGCCACTGAGCTACAGGAGACTCGTAGGAGCTTAGGCCATACAGTAAAACTAGGTTTAAATGCGACAAACACCCTGCATACTGCTAGAATTAGGATTAGAACATTACCCTGGCATTTTTTAAAGGTTTTATTAATGTGATGTCTGTTGATTCCAGGAAGCTGGTATGTGGACAGATGCTCTGCGTGTTGTCAAGGAGTACTTACCTCATAAGGTATGTATGCTTTCCGAAACTTTGTTAGTAGCTAAGCAGAAATAATAAAATAGAGCGGTTTTCAATCGAGTTTCGAAAGTAATCCGGAATTACTTTACTACGTTATGTGATTGGTTAAAAAAAAAACTCGCGCCACCTTCTCAACCAATCAGATGCAAAACCAAAACCAATCGTGACTTGGTCGCACGCGTTTTCCCGCGCTTTGCGCCGGTCACGTGTATTTGCTTCGAGTTCTCATTGGTTAATTGTGTTGTCTACGTTTGTTGTGATTGGCCATTGTAATTGCTTTGGTTTTGCGGTACTCAATTGAAAACCGCTCTAAGGTCCAGCTTATTTTATCTAAATGTATCCTATAAGCAACAGTAAGCCAAGGATATAATCTTTTCTCTGTGATGCTCTCTTCCAACAGCTGGAGCAGTGGCAGGATGAGTACGACAGGGAAGTCATGTCTAAAGGAAACAGGTACATAGATGTGATGTTAACTATAGCTGTTCTTTTACACTGGACAGTCAATGGATCAATAAGACCTAGCATTCGTGATTTATAAATACTGTGCAGGGGACCCCAGCTAACTGACCGGCTGATCTATGATGTTGTTTTATCAGAGGTGCGGAGTCCGTTATTGAGTCAAGGCAAGGAATGGGAAAAGAAAGGAGAATACAACAGAGCTATTGACATGTACGTGAAGATTACACCCAACATGACCACTGATCATGAATTGGTGGAGGATGCCATGGTCAAGGTAAGCCGCAGTATTAAAGGGGTTTGTGGTTTGTCTGCAAACCATCTGAAACCAGATTCAGATACGAATCTGAATGGCTCACTTCCTTATAAGGATCGTATTGCAATCGAAGATTGTTTTTTTATAAGTGGAACGAGAAATCGACTTGTCAATAGTAAAATCCAGATTCAGACAGACAGATGGAAATTAACTAATCCTGATTGACCTGAAACAGTAGATAATTAGGTTATTGTTATTGATTGATTGCTGCTGTGGTTGAAATTTCAGGCTGTTGAACTAGCAATGAAGTTCGTAAGTGACCGAGCCTATGATGTGGCGAGGATCGCCTGTCCAAGACTGGCAGAGATCAAGTGCTATGAACAGGTTTGTGGACGACTGAAGCCTGGCTTCCACTAGCGACGCAAGCACAAGCGCAAGCAACATACGCAGACGCAGTAACGCGTTGATCATCAGTGCCTATTGTTTAGGACAAATCAACACGTTACTGCGTCTGCGTATGTTGCTTGCGCTTGTGCTTGCGTCGCTAGTGAAAACCAGGCTTGAGAAACCCAACGAAAAGTTGTACGGAGCGTTTCACTATGACGTGAAAAATCTCAATGGAACGAGCCTGAAAATTATCTTTGCGGCCTTGTGAGAACAAGGCATTTGTCTCCCTTGAAAGGGTTTCCATGCGAGTACACATACATGTATACATGTGTACTGTATGTCATTTGAATAATTTTGTAAGAAAATAAGGCTTTGGATGGGGTGGAATAAATTGTTTGTACTACAAGCTGAGCAGTTCTCTGCTAAATGCAGGGATATAAGAGTTACCAGTATAGTGATGTACACTAATTTGTTTCACGGTTGTTTCTGTTTTTAGGCTGGTGAGCTGTATCTTGGGGTGGAGATGGTTAAAGAAGCCATTGATGTTTATATCCTGGGTGAACTGTGGCCCAAGGCTAAGAGATGCGCGGCGGAAATGGCGCCAAAGTGAGTGCCGGTTGTTTTAACAATTAGTTTATAATTGAAGTTGATGAGGTAACCGCTAAAAATAAACAATACAGTCGGGGGAATAAGTACCAGTTGATGGCGAAATCCTACCTCTGAGACAGGACTGAGCCCGCGGTGTTCGTCAACAAAGTTGCTAAGCAACATGACGTATTTGCTGGCGCGATTGCTTTCGGAGTACTCGTGAGTGCTCGCGCTAGTTTCTGATTGGATAAAAACATTCGGAAACTCTTCGAGTGCTTCCACGAAGATTTGCTAAAACCGGCACTATCTTGTTTATCAGTGATTATGTGGGGTACTTATGTGTTGTTTGTGTCTCTGTGTGGTAGGTATGAACAGTACGTGGAAGACGCTTACGTTGCGTTCTTAAAACAGAAAGGACAAGCTGAGCAGGTAAGTAAAATCACTTTATCGCCACGTAGCCTAGCAGAAGTTTCATTTGGGTCATGTTAGGTGCCAAATATGTAGCGGTTTTACATCCTCATTGTTTTTATCCTTGGGGTGGGAGGAACAATTCTGATTTATTTGGACCTCTGTTATTTCAGTTGGTTGACGTAGATGTGATAGCTGGTCTTGATATGATGATACAACGAGGACAGTGGGACAAAGCCATCGAAACAGCCGAGCAACAGGTACTGACAGGACGTCGCGTTATTTTACTCTACGTTGTGTTATTTTTTGTGACAATATCTGATGTTGTGTTACGTCACGTCACGGCTTTTGTAGGTGACTTTACAGTTCTCTGTGTTATGGTTTTATTATGTGATGTTGCGTTTATGTTATGTTGTGGCCATTCGCCCACTTTAGGAACGAGAAGCAATCTGGGGCGAGTCGCATCTCGCAGTCGCTTGTGGGACCGTTACTGGTACGCTTCGTCAAGCTGGCCGCCATTTTGTCCACAGTAACGGTCCCACAAGCGACTGCGAGATGCGACTCGCCCCAGATTGCTTCTCGTATCTAAAGTGGCGAACGTGTTGTGTTACGTCACGTTTCGTTTTGGCTTTATAATTTCTTTGTTTTGCTTTTATTACGTACGTGACGTTACGTTATTTTATGTGACAGTATACTGTGTTCTTTTTTTCACGTTACGTTGTTTGCTTGTGACTTTATGTTTTGTTTTGAATTAATAAAATGAACTTGAACTTGAACTTACGTAATGTTACGTTATATTATTTTTCCGTGACAATACTTTTTTGTTGCGTGACATACCTTGCACTATTTTTCCTTCAGGGTTACGAAGTTCTCAGTAAATACGTTGCGTTATACGCTGCTAATCTGATTAAAGACGGGAACACGCTGAAGGCTCTGGACTTGTTCAGTAGATACGGTGCTCCAGCTAATCCTCAGGTAAACTCATTTAGTAACCAAAACCCAAAGCAGGAGTAGTTGGGAAGGTTGTAAAAAACATACCCTTTTACAGTGAGTTTTGACTTCAACTACCCCCTCCCCCCCCCTTCCTCCTGCCCTTACCAATGTTGGAGCCTCACTACATACAATACATACAATCCTGAGGTTGTTAGAAGCACTGAAAAAGAGATGGGTGGGCGGAACAAAATTACTTACCTTCCAACACTTCTGTTTTGGGATGTAGTTTTCAACAGCTTTATAGCTTTATTGAAGAGTTTAGTAGCTGTAGCACTCAAACACTTTCATTTGTTCTTGCCAACAGAACGTCAATATTTACAAGCGCATTATAACAGACATCATATCAATGCCAGGACTCAGATCTGCTGAGAGTTACCGCACATGGGCTGACTTAAGAGACGTCCTGTTTGAGATTGTAAGTGCAATAAACACCCTTTGAATCATATCTATATTCAGATGTTGTTTTCTTAATACAGTCGAATCTCTCTGAGCGGACACTCTCGTAGGCGGACAGCTTGACAAAACCCCGCGTTTGAACTCTAGCTCATACAAACTCTGTATTTACACATTTCCGTAAGCGGACAGCTCTACTTAAGGCCGCCTTGACACAACCCCGTTTGAACTCTAGCTCATACAAACTCTGTATTTACACATTTCCGTAAGCGGCCAGCTCCAGTTGTGGACACTCTTTCTGCTTCTCGAGGGTGTCCGCTTACGGGAGCTTCCACTGTATCTCAGTTTGGAACTCTTACAAGGCTTTCGTTCGTTTTGTTCTCTCGATTTTCCTCTATATTTTACAGACTAAGCTGTTAATAGTATTTTACTTAGGGTATATGTGACTCTTATACATAATTATTTAGGTCGAAGGTTTGAGTAAGGGATCAGCGGCTAGTTCACCGCAGGCTCAAGAGTTTGACGTCATGTTGGAGGTCATTCATTACTACAGTACCAGATGCGCCTGCATGCAACACAAATCACTGGTAAGCGGTCATTGACTTCAGTGCATGTACATACGTAGATGGAAAATGATCGCAGTAATTTGTATTGCAAACTGCTTTGGGCATCCTTCGCGTCTCAATGCAACGCTGTTTTATTCATAATTTACTATCAGCTTCAGTGCTAATAGCCCTTTTCACGGTTAACTTGCGATATTTGCATAACAATACACTTGAACATAGAAGCGAGGCAATTTCGGGCACAAGCTGCAAAACATCGTGTTTTTCTTGAACTCCTTCAACTCTTTTAGTATAAAAACAGTTTTAAAATGTAGAAGAACTACAATTCTTTTAGTTTACGTTGTTTTTAGAAAAAATTGTAAAACGACTTTTCTCTATTAATAAAGAGTAGACTCGCATAAGCAAGAGGGAGATCGGATTACGATCTTTACGGCAAACTTTAACTAAAATAGTTGCATATTTAGTTCTTCTCGGTTTTAAAACTATTTTTATGCTAACATAGTTTAAGGAGCTCAAGAAAATCGCTATGTTTTACAGCTTGTGCCCGAAATTGCCTCGCTTCTGTGTTTAGCTGTATTGTTATGCAAATATTTCAGATTAACCGTGAAAAGGGCTATTGATAAGGAACTTCCGGTATCGCATACGTTTTCTTTTGTGCGTGCGTGCAGACTATCCAATCAGAAGCCAAGGATAGCTGTCCTCGGCTTCTTATTGGATAGTCTAAGTGCACGAAAGAATGTGTATTAATTGCCCGTTCCGAAGTTCAAAAAGGGACTGGCCACTAGTTAACCTATTGTTCAAATTACGTCATATTAAAAATTTAATCCCATCACCAGAAAGATTGCATAAAAATTAGTAAGTTCATCAAGTTTGGTTATGTTACATTGCATAGTAACCAGGCTGTGAGCTGTCAAAGGTCCCCAAATCCATACAAAGTCTCTAATTTTTCTGATTTTTGAAAGCCTTCTACATGGTTGAAATCCAACGAAACAACCCCAAACTTGGTAAACCGACTAATTTTAATGTGATCTTTCTTGTGATGGTCTCCAATGTTTAATTAAATCAAAATTTAAAAACTCGTTCCCAGTCTCCATTTGAACTTCGGAACGGGCTCCTTGCTGTAACCTGTTTTTTTATTTTTTATTTATTTTTATTTTCATTTTCAACAGGACACTCTGGCGGCCAAATTGTCGATTTCTCTTCTGCGACATTCTGACGTTATTCCTTGTGATAAAGCATTTTACGAAGCTGGTGTTGCGGCCAAGGTAGGCGATTTATTTCATATTTTATTCATCTCTAGTTAAATGTTCGCCGACAAACATCAGCCCGTGTTTCTTGGGGTGTCACCCAAAATCTTTCTCGTGTGTTTTTTGCGTGTGGTTACGAAGATACTGATACGAGTTCTAAACTTTGGAGATTATAACGTTTTTATTTCCTTCCTGACAGGGCGTTGGCTGGGACAATATGGCTTTCGTATTCCTTAACCGTTACCTGGATCTCAGCGAGGTAAGCCACTGAAACTTATCTTTGCTTTGTCAGGGAAACGTTTCTCTTGGAGATGCTTTCTTGATGCCTGTTAGTTTCGTCACAAGTAACGGAAAAGTTGAAGAGACTTGTTTTGTCTTTACAGGGTATCGAGGAAGGCAGTCTGGACATGCTGGATAACAGTGATTTTGCAGACACAGATATTCCATTTGAGGTCGCTGTTCCCGAAAAACAGCACTTGTCGGTGAGTTGAGAACTGATCAAGGAAAAAGACGATTGATATATTTTTAAAAACACTAAGTGAATATTCTGATCAATACACAGCAATGTCTTGATACAGTGGAATAAATGTCACGCTTTTCTTCACGGTCTGACATCAAGTTACTCCAATAAAGGATTCAGTAACGGCGAGTTAATTCACCTTATCAGCCCCGAGTTGATAATAACAAAGTTTTTACATTACTTTGGATAAGACAGAACTGGCGAAAATGAATTCAAGCGTGTCTGTAGAAACGGGTTTTTCCTGTTTGTCTACTGCAGTGCGTTGTACAAAAAGGCGGGAATTTGGCTGCTTACGTAATATAATTCACGCTGTTGTGCGTGATATGTAGTTCATGTCCTTACAGTCTGTTGTCTACACCTGACTGACGACATGTTCTGTTTCCACGCTGTGTGTTTTTCAGGAAGAAAAACGCGAGGAAGTCAAAGAGTGGGTGTTGGCTGTCTCAATGGATCAAAAGGTTGGTATATAACTTGTATCCCAGTGATCGTGAAGCGAGAGCGAAAAACACGCGAGAGAAAATGACCGCGGAAAACTTTATAGAGCATGTGCTGTACAATCGAGGGAACAAGTATATCAGTTGATGTGGCGAATTCCGGCGGTCTCCGAGAACTGACTACAGTTGAAGCTCTCTGAGCGGACACTCTCGTAAGGGGACAACTCTACTTACGGTCGCCTTGACAAAACCCTGTTTGAACTCACATACAAACTCTGTATTTACACATTCCCATAAGCGGCCAGCTCCAGTTGCGGACAGTTTTTCTGCTTCCGAGGGTGTCCGCTTACGGGAGCTTTGACTGTATCTTGGACTCTTACAAGGGTTTCGTTGGTTTGTTCTCTCGATTTCCGCTATATTTTACAGACTAAGCTGTTAATAGTATTTTACTTAGGGTATATGTGACTCTTTGCATAATTATTTGGTCGAAGGTTTGAGTAAGGGATCAGCGGCTAGTTCACCGCAGGCTCAAGAGTTTGACGTCATGTTGCCAAGCAACATGACGTATCCAAATTTGCGTCATGATGACGTGCCAACTTTCGGAGTACTCTCGAGTATTCGCGCTATTCTTCAATGATTCTTTGATTGGATAATAACAATCGGAAACCAGTTTACGAGTGCTTCAACGAAGATTTGCCAAAAATGAAACTTGTTATCCTGACTGTAATTTAAGAGGCAGGCCTTTTTTTATTTTTTATATTCTTTATTAAGCACACTTCAAACACTTACATATTACATTACATTTCTGAGCCTTTGACTTTTGATTGACAGGTGGAACAGGTTTTGCCGTCAGATGAGCGTGACACATATGAGGCGTGCCTTGTAGCTGTTAACACTGGCATCACATCACCACCCTGTGTTATAACAGGTAATCTTGTTGGGTTTTTTTCTTGCAATGAATATAATTACATTTTGTTAAATAAAAATGGAACATTTAAAGATAAAATAGATATCACCTGGTAGCAACAACAAAGTATTCTGTTGTTTTTAGGATATCCTGTTCTACGAAACAAAATCGAGTTCAAACGGCCGGGCAAGGCTGCTAACAAGGAGGACTGGAACAAGTTTATCATGGCTACCAAGGTGGGTTGTTTCCATGTTTAGTCATAGTGAGGTAAAGGCCCACCTCCAATCCCCTCCCCCTGTAAGCAAGAAAATGCTTCACCCACCCACCCACCCACCCACCCACCCACCCCCACCCCTTTTGAGCACGACTGGATCCCCACTGGTCAATACATATATCACGTGATATACCGATCACGTGATCACTTCACCAAAGAAGCACAGATAGCTCCAAAACATAAAACAAACAATTATCTTTCAAATTGGCACTTTAGCTCCTGAATGGGATCAACAAACGCTTTTCGTTTTGTAACTATTTTTTCATGTTTTTTTTTACGTTGCCGTTCAGCCATCATATTCCATCTGATAATTCGCCCACAAGCCGGATATGTTAGCGTCTTTGTAATGAATATGCGGAGAATGCCTCCAACTGAAGTACTTGAACATCCCTCATGTTTTATAATTCACCTTTCCATTTCTCTTTTCTCTTTTTCTCTCAGGTTTCTCACAGCCCCGAGTGCCAGGATGTGCTGCGTTTTCTGGGGAACTGGTGCGGAGCACCTCAGAACCCTTCTTATTCCTTCAACTAAGAAATGCAGATATCGCGACTTTTTACCCAAGTTCTCTATTTATTACCATCACAAACTTTTACGACAACCTTAACTCAAAACCACGTAGTATTTATTCCATGGAATGGTTAGTTGAGAATCATCGTTATCCTCTTAAGCTGAATTCTGTAGAAACAGTCACTTACTATAGCAAACTCGCTTGGAGAAGCAAAGCTTGTAAACTAAGCTAGAAGTACAGAGTTCTTTCCCTCTTTGTAACGCAACGCCGTTGTGCATCGTTGCGTGACATAGAGAGCAAGAACTGGACTACTTTGCTGCAGACAGCGTTGTGTTACCCACTGCTGCGTGTATCGCGTGACAGTTCTTGCTGTTGTTCAGATGTCCAAGGTATTAAATAAGTAGTATTTATGATTGTAAATAACGTGAGTGTTACTTGTGTTGTACAAACGTTTTATTTCGTGTTGGAAAAAATAAAGTACAAGTACCTAATAGCTCCTAATGCCCGAACTGTTGCAGATTCTATTGTCCACGATGTACTTACGTTATGCACATGTTGCTGATCGGAGAGAGGTCAAGTAGTGACCTGTTATTTCAATGCGTCATTTTTTGTCTTTTACTAAAACCTGACATAGAACAAGCTAAACTTGTTAGAGCAGGTTTCGATTGGATGTGGAAAGTAATCATGTGTTTGCTTTGGTTTTGCTATTGCTGGATTGTTAAAAGAATCTCACGTGATGTGCTCTAACCAATCAGAACACTGGGATTTTTTTTTTCAACCAATCAGGAACAAAACCAAAACTAATCGTCACTTGTGTCACGCGCGTTTTCCCGCGCTTTTCGTCGGTTACGTGGCTCATTTTGGCTCATTGCGTGAAATAAACTTCCAGCCCACCTTATACGAGGAAAACTTCATATTGACACACAAAACTGCAGTGATTGGTTTACTCAGTTTTATCATTTGATTGCGACAATTAGTAAACTTCCTGTCCTCCTTGTACGAGGTCAGTGGTTTTGGCAAAACTTCACAATGAAACACAAACTGGCTAGTAATTATTTTACTTCTCCCTTGCCTTATATTACTTGATTGCGACAAATTTTAACTTCCTGTCCTCCTTGTACGAGGTCAGTTGTTTTAGGACCTTTTAGCAAACTTTCATAGTGAAACAAAGCTATAGTGATTAGTTTACCACTCTTGGTCTTTTATGCGCACTTGATTGCAGCAATAGTAATAAACTTCCTGCCCTCCTTGTACGAGGTCAATATGTTTTAGCAAAACGTCATAGTGAAACACAAAACGTTTATCTCTCTTGGTATTTTATGCACTTGATTGCGACAATTAGTAAACTTCCTGCCCTCCTTATACGAGGTCAGTTGTTTTAGGAAAACGTCATAGTGAAACAATACTACAGTGATCAGTTTAACACTCTTTCCCACTTCCTGTCCTCCTTGCAGCTTGTACGAGGTCAAACACAATACTACACTGATTAGTGTACCACTCTTTGCCTTTTATGCGTTTAATTTCGACAATTAGTAAACGTCCTGCCCTCCTAAAACGAGGTCAATTGTTTTAGCAAAACGTCATAGTGAAACAAAACTACAGTGATTAGTTTATTTCCCCCTTCCCTTTTATGTGCTTATTGCGACAATTTGTAACTAACTTCCTGCCCTCCTTATACGAGGTCAGTTGTTTTAGCAAAACGTCATAGTGAAACACAAAAAACAGTGACTAGTTTACCACGTGCACTCTTTGTCTTATCACTTGATTTGTGACAATTTGTCCCGGGGAGGGGGGGGGGGGGGGCACTCCCATATAAAAGTGACGGGGGTGATCGTCGGAAATTTTGAAAAGAACCCCTAAAAGGTACCAGAATGTCGTTTTGTGGGTGTGGCTCGAATTCATTTTCACCCCTAAGGGCCTCCACAGACTGGAGAGATAGTTGAAATAGTTGTCGATCGTAAAAAAGTTGTCGATAACAAAAAAGCCAGTGTGTGAAGCTAGTTATCGACTACTAAGGATCTTAGTTATCGATAACTAGCTTCACACACTGGCTTTTTTGTTATCGACAACTTTTTATGATCGACAACTAAATAGTTGTCGACAACTATCTCTCTAGTCTGTGTAGGCCCTGAAGAGGTACCAATTCTAAGACAAAACTAGTCCCCGTTATATATTTTTTCCAGCTTAATACCCTAAAAGGTACCGGAATATATCTAACGACAGTCATTTTAGATTTTAACACCCTAAGCGGTACCAAACCACGAATTTTAACCCCTAAAAGGTACTGCGATCACCCCCGTCACTTTTATATGGGAGTCCCACCCCCCCCCCCCCCCCCCCGGGCAATTTGTAACTTCCTGCCCTCCTTATACGAGGTCAATTATATTGTTTCAGCTCTAGTTCCTTGAACAAAATCTGATAATTCGGGTTCCATTTCATGCGTTCTTCCGTGTTCCACACGATATAAAAAAGCGTTTATATTCACTCCAAAGATAAATCAGTTGTATATCACAACAGAACAAGCGTTTTGAAGAAGCTCCTTGTAAATTCTGCGACATGATGCTGACTCGTGTTCTCTTCATTTGTGTTCTTATTGCCTTTACGACTCGGACAGGTGAGTCACTGTTTGCTTTGCAATCATTGAAGGGATCTGAAAGCTTCCCCTCTGTGATAGTATAGGAAATACAGGTCGACTTTAAG
This sequence comes from Desmophyllum pertusum, assembly GCA_029204205.1. NCBI lineage: Eukaryota > Metazoa > Cnidaria > Anthozoa > Scleractinia > Caryophylliidae > Desmophyllum > Desmophyllum pertusum. Next base: position 729,139 of record MU826381.1, read on the forward strand.
TATTAAACTGCGATATGTATTTACAATTCACATTTTTGGAGCCGTGAATTTCTTTCATTGAAGTCCTGGCCCTGAGGAAGGCCAATCTTGGACACTTGAAATGAGAAAGTCAAGATCACCTTCCCCCATTTCAATGATGCATTGAAACTAATTAATTATTCAATTAGTGTTATTGTCTTCGAAAAGCCCCCTTGGGGAAAGATAATAAAAGTATGTATGTTGTAAAAAATGGCGCGTTTGGTTTTAGCGTGAATTCATCCTTGATTTGTGGGTAGGGGAGTTTCAATTCGCTTTTTATTCCGTCCGAGATTGTAGTTCTGCTCGGCGAAATATGGGCCAATAAATCTGTCTTGCAATCAACTTGTTTCAGTTGCACTTCAAGTGACGTGTGGCACGTGCGTCACGTGCATTTCTAAGATACGGCAAGAAACAACACACGTCATGTGGCCTACGTCCTCTGCATTCAAAAGTTTTAAATTTGTGATTATTAACGTGCACAACGTTTTTTCTCCTTCCGCTCAGGTCGCTCACAAAACCCAGTTTGTTGTCTGTCCAAAAAGACGGGCATAGGAGGTAGTTCTGTGGATCGCTTCTACTACAATAAAGACACTCAATCATGCGAGATGTTCTCATTCTATCTATGGCCGGGAAATGCAAACAACTTTGAAACTCTGGAGGATTGTTTCATCGCTTGTCACGATGCAGCATGCTGAAGGCTATTGTAGGTAAGCAGTCATGTCTTGTCACTCAACGTTCCTTTCAGTCCACTTACGTCACGCTATCTCTTGCAAAGAGTTGGGCAACCGATGGGCAACCTCGTTCCAGGCTCTCTCTCTAACGAGGTTGAGAATTGGGGGGGGGGGGGGGGGGGGGGGGGTGGTGGTTGAATTTCTTCAAGAAGTTTTCTCGCAGCTGGTGTTGTCGTTACAAGTTGCATGATAAATAAATTCGTTGATTATGTTTTTATCCTAATTTCAGATGCAGAGAAAAAGGCCACTGAGGATCTTCCAGAAGTTGACAATATGTCTCAAGTGGAAAATGAACGTTAAAAAGGCCTCAATAGCTGAAAAGGAAAACGAATTAGAAAACTTGATTACAATTTAAATTTGCAGAGAGATATAATAATAAAATGTATATAGTTTTACCAAACAGTGTATTGTTGGTTTGTTACTCGCGTTCTATAAAAACACTGTGATACTTATCAAGTGACTTATCATGATTTTAAGAAGTCTCCAATCTTTGGGATGCGAGAATCGTTACATTATTTCCTCGAACAACTTACAAATCTCTTAAGGGGGCAGTGTCACCAAGATTTAGTACTACTTAAACATCCTAGCAGAAGTGTTTGTATTTATTCCGCCCTCCTTTGACGAGGTCAACTGGATTACAATTCAAGAGCTAAAACATTAGAACCTTGTGGTATTAATAGACGCGATGAATCTAATTAGCTTGTTTTAACGCGTAAATCCTCGAGGATTTACGGTATTCATTTTATTTTAGCTCCTGCAGAAGGTTTGTGTTTCAAACCGAAATATCGGGCAATATATATTTCATATTTCTTGTTTTCGTTCTTTTTTCTCAGCCGTAAGGATCAGTTTGCCGTTCAATGTTTATTTTCTCGAGTACAATTTACTGATCCAGGTCTACAACAGATCCGGCACAATTCATCGGTTTGTTGCTGTGGTTTTACCTTCCTCAGTGTTTTTTTTAACAAATTCAAGGACCTGAGAACCTGGGAACATCCAACCTAGTACCCAATTGCCCGTTCCGAAGTTCAAATGGAGACTGGGGACGAGTTTTTAAATTTTGATTTAATTAAAAATTGGAGCCCATCACAAGAAAGATCACATTAAAATTAGTCGGTTTACCAAGTTTGGGGTTGTTTCGTTGGATTTCAACCATGTAGAAGGCTTTCAAAAATCAGAAAAATTAGAGACTGTATGGATTTGGGGGACGCCATCTCTGAATTAGAGACGTTTGTATGGAATTTGGACGACCTTTGACAGCTCACAGCCTGGTAAACTTACTAATTTTCATGCGATCTTTCTGGTGATGGAATTAAATTTTTAATATGACGTAATTTGAACAATTGGTAAACTAGTACCCAGTCCCTTTTTGAACTTCGGAACGGGCAATTACTTCCCTGTAACACAAGCCCGATATAACGAGCACGATGGTTTTTTTTTGCCTGTAATCTTATATTCTTTTGTTTCTCAGTTATATGAATTGCAACGTTTTTTACTTGTAATCTTATATTCTTTTGTCTCTTGGTGTTTAAAATTGTAACGTTTTTTTCTTGGAATTAGTTCCCTGAAGAAGTCAGGCCGTGCCTGACGAAATATTGGAAATATAATATAACATTTATCCCAACCGTACAACAGTCAGCCTTTCTTTGTTGTATTCTCATTCTAAAATTTGCTGATTAGATCCACCAGGATCCGGTACCTTTGTATTGTCCGTTGGCCCTTTCAGAATTTTACAAAGATATTCTTCAGCCAAAATGTATGGAACAAAACCCCGATATAACCCCCGTTATAACGAACACATTTTCTCAGTCCCTTGGCACTTCGTTATATCGGGGTTCCGCTATACGTTATACTTCCCTGTAACATAAGCCAGTGCGCCGTTACTTCCCTGATAACATTGGCCAGTACATTACACAACTTCCGTGTTACCATAAACCGGCACGTTCTTAGTCTTCTTAGCGTAACAAATATTTCTGATAGATCAGAAGAACACGACACTTGTGTGTACACGTATTGAAGAGAAGTTCTCTACAAGCTTCTGCGACATGTTGGTCCGCGCTTTTGTTCTGTGTTTTCTTATCGCCTCTTTGATCACATGTACATCAGGTAAGCGACTGTTTCACTCAAATTAACGCCCTTGCTATTTTATTTAGTTCCGAAGTCATCGAAAAATTGACTTTTTGTGTGAGTCTACACAATAAATACGTTAAAATGCCTCTCTGACTTTCTCTATAGGTTCGGCGAACCCTTGTTGTCTCCCCAAGGAAACAGGACCATGCATGGCCTATTTTACCCGCTTCTTCTACGACGCAGCCACTAAAAAGTGCAAGAGATTTGTCTACGGCGGATGCGGGCAAAATGCAAACAACTTTGAATCTCTGGAGGATTGTTTCAACACTTGTCACGATGCAGTATGTTCAGTTGAAAAGATATTGTAGGTAAGCAGTCATGTCTTATGTTACATTAGAAGGAAGTGTTTTGTATCGTCACGCAACGCTCCTTTCCAGGAGATCAAGTAACGTCACGCTATTTCATAAAACGATTTGGGGGCGGGGAGGGAGAGGGGAGGAGAGAGGATTACAACTTAAGGCAGTTTCTTCAAGAATTTATCTCGCAGCTGCCGTTGAGTAACAAGTTGTAAGATAAATCAATTCGTTGATTGTGTTTTTATCCTAATTTCAGATGCAGAGGAAAATGTCACTGGGAATCTTCCAGGAGTTGACAATATATCTCTAGTGGAAAATGAACTTTAAAGAAGGCCTCAATAGCTGAAAAGGAAAACGAATTTAATAAAAGCTTGATTTTTTTTTTGAAAATTTAAATTTGCGGAGAGATATGATAATAAAATGCATATAGTTTTACCAAACAGTGTGTTGTTGGTTTGTTATTCACGTAAAGGGTGGCTAAAAAGAACTGACAACCATTCCAAGAAAACACTGCGAAACTAATTTCTTCAAGAACGAAGTCTCCCATTTTTGGGATGCGAGAATCATTACAACCTTTCCTCGATCAAACAGCTTAATATATATTCTTTAAAGATAACAACTTAAACATCTGCGCAGCTCGATCTTCCTTCCTCGTCTTTGTTTGAGAAATCGTTAACGGGTAAGATTCAGTAACGGCTGACAACTGACAAATGGCCCGAAATGTTAGCTGACAAATTGTGTCCCAGTCCCCATCCAGACACTCCTTTTTCCGCCTCTTTAGGAAATAAATTAGATATTGGTCTAATGAGAATGACGATCTGATCTCCTCAGGAACATCTTGATTTATAACCGGCAAATTCTCGGTATAAATGTATGGCAAGCATTCAGTAAGGAGAAATTTGACGCCGAACTTGGAGTTCGTTTAATACTTCCCTTTATCAACATTAGCCGGCACGTTACTTCCCTGTAACAGCACGTTACTTCCCTGTATGTAACATAAGCGCAAGCCATTACATTACTTCCGTGTAACATAAGCCAGTACATTGTATAACTTCCGTGTTACCAAAATCAGTACGTTACTTCCTTGTAACATTTAAGCCGGCACGTTCTTAGCGTAACACTGAATATTCCTGAGAGATCAGAAGAACACGACACTTGTATGTACACGTATTGAAGAGAAGTTCTCTACAAGCTTCAGTGCATCATGTTGGTCCGCGGTTTTGTTCTGTGTTTTCTTATAGCCTCGTTGATCACATGTACATCAGGTAAGCGAATGTTTCGCTCAAATTTAACGCCCTTGCTATTTTATTTTAATAGTTCAGGTTTGGTTTCATGAAAGTCATCGAAAAACAGACTCGTTTATAACCAACAGCGGCTGCGAGGATCGTTTCTTCACTTTACTCTCTATCCGCAGTTCATATATGATTGCATTCATATTCATCGCTTGTTTATTAAATTGCTGTTTTCACTTACACGAGTAGCGTTTCGCAATCAAAATAAATGTCGCTAGGTAGTCAGGCAGTGGAAGCCCATAAAGGAAAAATAATTCATTTAGCTACAATATTTCAATATTTCACTTGTAACAAGCACTGCATTTTTCGGAGATAGTTTTTTTGTTCTTACGCTGTTTTGAAGAATAAAAAATACACTACAAAGTATATTGACTGCCACGTTTCTCTCAAGGATGTTCGCATGACGGTGGAATAAGCGAGAGCGGAAGTCGTTTTCGCGATAAACAACTGCGTGCGCGTGCGCGTGGACAGATTATTACACATGCGATTTTTGATGCGATTTAGCGGCGATTTATCGCGCAAGAGTAAACTACCTGCGATTTCACGGCGATTTTTATGGCGATATGTATGGCGAGTTGTAGGAGATGTATCGCTTTTTAGTCACAAAATCGCATCAAAATTCGAGCAAGTTCGAGACAGCGGCGACAAATCGCATTCAAATCGCCGTGAAATCGCAGCTGGTTTACACGGGCGATTTGGAAGCGCGCGATAAATCGCCGCGACAAATCGCATCAAAAATCGCATGTGTAAACGGGCCTTCCCTGAAGACGCCAGTTTTAATTTCGCGAAGCCATTGACATGATCTTTCTAAAAAGTCTGCACATGAAATAACTGTCTAAAATCTCTCTCTCTCTCTCTTTCTCTATAGGTTTGGCGAACCCTTGTTGTCTCCCCAAGGAAACAGGATATTGCAGGGCAGCTTTTCGCCGCTTCTACTACGACGCAACCACTAAAGAGTGCAAGGAATTTATCTACGGTGGATGCCGGGGAAATGCAAACAACTTTGAATTCTTGGAGCTGTGTTTTGAACTTTGTGGCAATACAGCAGAATGCTGAAAGTTTCCTACTAACTCACTGGTATGACGCCATGTTTTAAACGAGTGTCGGCGGCTTCGGAATATCCCGAATATCCCCGTAAAGTGCTCGAAGAGTTTCCGGTTCGTATTGTCCAATCACAAAATAGCACGAGCACCTCCGAATGTTACAAATCGTCATTAGTTAAGTTATACTGTTGCTAATTATTTTTATACAATTAATTGGAAATCGTCTTTTTTGATTTGCAGGAGCAAAGGATCATGCCATTAAAGATCACAGAACAGAGTTTGACGTTTCAATTTCTAGAAACAAACACACAGTATAAACGGATTTCAACTTTCAGTTGTTGTAATTGCATGTACAAATTATTTTATAAAACTAACCGATTACTGATTAAGATAAGAAAATCATTGATTGTACAAGACCTACAGTAGAACATATTAAAAGTTAAAAACTTATGAATTTCTAATAAACTACAATGCCACATACTTATTACTGTAGCTTCAATCTTGTGAGATGAAGGGTTAGGCAAATATTGATTATCAACTGTACCAAATATAAACTGGTACATCCAATTGCATTGTAATTTGGCTTACACGAGTTTTTCCCGCCCTTGCTACCGGTTACATGGGGATGCTTTCCATTCGACAAAAAATTCCGGAAATTTCGGAAAAAAGTTTCGGAAATTTGGGTATACTTCTTGAGGTTGTCCTAAACGTTTCGGAATTTCAAACCGGAATTTTTGGTCGAATGGAAAGCGCCCACGTTTTCCCGCTCTTGCTACGGTTACACGTTTTCCCGCGCATTCTACGGTTATACGTTTTCCCGCGCATTCTACGGTTACATGTTTTCCCGCTCTTTCTACCGGTTATACGTTTTCCCGCGCTTGATATCGGTTACATGTTTTCCCGCGCTTGCTACGGTTATATGTTTTCCCGCGCTTGCTACGGTTATTCGTTTTCCCGCGCTTGCTACTGGTTACATGTTTTCCCGCGCTTACTACTGGTTAGTGGTTACACGTTTTCCGCGCGCTTACTACTGGTTACACGTTTTCCCGCGCTTGCTACGGTTACATGTTTTCCCGCGCTTGCCACCTGTTACATGTTTTCACTTTGAGTTTTGATTAGTATACAGTTCTCAGTAAGATCCACTGAAGTAGATTTTAACCTTTCCACTATCCTTGCGTATTGTCTTCGACTACAAGTTCACAAATTCGTTGAAAGATAGATCTCTGACCTCGCTTGATTCTCAGTACTGACATCTGCCTTTTGCTTAACTTCTCTTCTTCTGTTCTGTCTTTGCACATGTTGCAGTCTCCATATCGTTGTTTTACGCACAACTCCGCAACACTGTTAACGAGAAATGAAGAAAAGAAATGAGCAATTAAATGTACATAATAAATAAACACATAGGTTTTTGCCTAGATAGCCCGATTTATTTTAGTGAAGATTAAATTCATGCTATCTATTTGGGGACAAGTTTAATTAATATGTTACATGAAAATATGACTTGTTGTTGGGAATAAGCACTGCTTGTTATAGGATAGAATATGTGTGTATCAATTAAAGCGTAGCCTCCTCGCAGACTTTCTTTGGCTCGTCACGTAATCTCTCCTCCCCAACTAATGAGAGATTGCGTGACGAGCCAAAAGAAAGTCTGCGAAGAGGCTAATTAAAGCGAGGACAATTAAAGCCTGGTTTACAGTAGCGATGCAATCACAAGCGCAAGCAACATACACAGACACAGTAATGTGTTGATCATTCAGCGCCTTTTGTTTGACAAATGCTACTAATGATCAACGCGTTACTGTGTATGTTGCTTGTGCTTATGCTTGTGTCGTAAGTGTGAACCAGGCTTAAAGGAGAAATCAGAGATAGGCAAAAGAGAAGCACTCTACCTTTTCAATGTTCTTCGCCATTCTATTGGCCACTGGGACATTATCTCTGTTTTTTTTAAGTCGGAAAAGAAAGAAATTTGTATGTAAGTTGATACCCAATACACATGTCCACACTGACAATGACAACATGGACACAACAAGCGTGTGACCCAACCTCGTTCCCAGGGTCCTTTCTCTTTCTGAGAGAGGAAGAGAGGACCCTGGGAATGAGGTTGGCGCTACCAAGAATAAGAAACTGTAACCAGATTCTAATGGAACCGTTTTGTGTTCACGATACAGGCTTTGTTACTTACCATAAGTTAGTGGTTGTTCAGATTCATCTTGGTCGTCATCATTGTCGTCATCATCATCATCATCATCATCAACATCATCATCACCATCATTAATGTTACTGTTGTGATCATCGTCAACATCATCATCATCATCATTGTTACTGTTGTGATCGTTGTCAACATCATCATCATCATCATCATCATCATCACCATCATCACTATTGTGACCCTTGTCGCCACCATCATCATCATCATCATCATCATCATCATCATTCTCATCATCATCATCATTCCCACCTTCTCCTTCTACCAAATTGTGTTTTGAATTTTTGGACAAATCCTTAGATCTGTCTACATTTGTATCCAAGTCAGTTTGGGGCAAGTTACTACAATCATTTTTACTTTCATTTGGTTCAGAAGTAACATTATCAGTTTGTAAACTTCCATTTAAACATGTAGATTTACCCTGGGAATTTCTTTCTACAGTAACTCCAAGGTTCCAATCTTCAGGTTGTTCCATGGAGTCTGACTCTTCAACGTGAATTTTTTTCTTCTTCTTTTGTTTCATTTCCGTGTCATTTTCATCCAGCCCCCTTTTCTTTTTCTTGTTTTCTGCTTTAAAGATGAGTTCTAAAATCCTCCAGCGAGTGTCCTTTTTCATTTCTTCATCTGACTGATCTAACACATAACCAATGTCATCAAATTCTTCACTTCTCTGTTGCTGAATTTGCTGCTGCAAAAGTTGTTGGAACTGTCGCTCGGACAAATGAAGGATCTTTAAATAAAACATACATTTGACAAAGTAGTTATGATATTTTCCCTTAAAACAATGCACTGGCCACGAGAGCAGCCACATGATTGACTGACAGGTTACCTGACCAGCTGACAGAATGATTGATGACTGACTGACTGAGTGACTGATGGACAGACACACTTACTGAGTGAATGACTGACTGACACGTACAGAGACTGACTCACTGGCAGGCAGGCAGACAGGACAGACAGACAGACAGACAGACAGACAGACAGACAGACAGACAGACAGACAGACAGACAGACAGACAGACAGACAGACAGACAGACAGACAGACAGACAGACAGACAGACAGACAGACAGACAGACAGACAAAGGGATCAAAGAAAGCATTTGCAGTATTTACCCTCAGGGTGGCATACAAATCTGGACCAAAGTGTGAACATCCCTCTCGTCCAAAGAGAAACATATCATCTTCAGAAGCCACACCCTACAAAGAAACAAGGTGTTTTGGATTAATGTAAGAAGGAATCACTTAGTCTTACTATCGATAAATTTCATACTGTAACACGTGTTCCCATCACATTTTATATTCTCACCATCTCCTCCATAAACTCAAACTTTGCATCTAATACTCTTGCTGTCTGCTGTGATTGGCTGGCCTTCGTCACCTCAATAAATGCACTGATGGGTATATCTACCTGGCAAACAAAACATATTTTCCTGTATTTAGACCTATAATAATAATAATAATAATAATAATAATAATAATAAAAGCATTTATTTATACACGATAGGATTAAAGCAGCATAGCTGATGTGGTCGTGTCATACTAAAGTTAAAAAATTGGTCTATCATTTAGACCGAAATGAAACGAAACACAACACAACAAAATAAAATAAAATAAAATAAAATGGGAATTTCTCTTCCACTGTTTCCAGATTCAAATTGGAATTTAGAAATGTTGGTTTTTGTGGAGAGAGGAAAACCGGAGTACCTGGCGAAAAACCCTCGGAGCAAGGATGAGAACCAACAACAAACTCAACCCACATAGGATGCCAGGTCCAAGATTTGAATCTGAGCTGCATTGGTGCAGGGAGGTGAGAGCTCTCGCCACTGCACCATCTCTGCTCCCCTGATTATTGTTAATGGTATTATTAAAAAATAACAATAAGTAAAAATGAAGTGGAAAGCTAAAGTTAAACAATAATAATTGAAGGGCGTGGTGGAAAAACAGCATTACGACAATAGAATTCTATTGTCGTAATGCTGTTTTTCCACCACGCCCTTCAATTGTAAATGTTAAAAATGTCTTACCATGTCATATGGATTTGGTAATTCATCCTCCACAAATCCATAGGACTGAAGTAAATGACAGTTTGCAAGCTTGCCATAAGTATTGAAAACTTCCTCTCCCTATAACAAAGAATGAAAAAAAATAGAATCGTTCGTTATAGCGGAGACTTCGTTATAAAGGGGTTCATTATATCATGGTTCCACTGTATAGGCTTGCACTCAGCCATGATCTTACCTTATGAATATCTTGTGTTGCCACCATAGTCAATGTTTCTGCACCAAACTCTAAATGAGCATTATTGTTACTGATGTGATTAAGTATGTCGGCCATTGGGACCATTGCAGGAGCTGGGTCATCACCATCATCATCATCATCATCATCCTCATCATCATCCTCATTGCTCGACTTTTGTTCTGTGAAGCTGTAGGCCATGACAAATGCCGCCATGTGTTTATACAGAGCAACATTGTGGCGCGATTCACTGTTAAGAAAAGAAAATTGAATAGTTAACAAGATTAACTCTTTCAGTTCCATGTTCAAAATATCACTTTGTCTTACTTGCCATATATTTATTTTCAAGTTGAAATACAAATCTCGCATTTGAGTTTGTACCTGAAATACTGTGGGTGTTTCTTGATAAACGGCAAGGCAATAGTGTTGTACTCTTCTTCAATGCGTTGTACATCGCTTTCAATATCCTCCTCTAGCCCAGTACCCTGCAGCTCTTTCTGTCTCTCCTCCGCATCCCAGAACATGGGCTGATCCAGGACAGTGACGTCAGGCACAAGGTTCATGTATGGCTTCCAGTGAGATGCTGGATTAGTGTACTCATACATTAATGTCAACAGAAGAGGAGCCCAGCCAGATCTGAATAAAATAACGGGGCTTTTCAGGGCCAATGGAAACAAACACGGAAACAAATATTGCAAATGAACATAACATGTTAAGCGGGATACACATGAATGCCATTTGATGGAAATATCTCGTTCGCGTTTCGAAGCAATCCAAAAACTCTATGCTCATCTCATGAATCTATGTTATGGGGTGTTTTGTAAATTTTTGGGTGATTTTTGGGTATGTTTGGGAGGAAATAGTTTTTCTCAAAGGAGTTGTAAAATTTAGGGAAATAAGAAATATTGAAGATTTAATGTAGTTTTAAAATTAGAATTTAAAGTTAAAAACAATAGATGGACACCAAGAGACAGTTGATACCCATGCAAGAGCACCCACGTGGGTATCAACTGTCTGTTGGTGTTCCAAAAATCATTTTCTTTCTTCTATCCCTTCTTTAAACCTCTTAAAATTTCATTGAAATTCACATGTAAATTGATTGACTGCAGTCAAAATTGATTGACTGATTGATTGATTGATTGATTGACTGATTGACTGATTGATTGACTGATTGACTGACTGATTGACTGATTGTTTGATTGATTGATTGATTGATTGATCAATTGATCAATTGATACGCTAGGTATTTTACCCTCTTTCTGAACCAAAGTGTTCCTCATTTGCTAAATTTCCAACAATCCCTGGAATGGATGAAGTCTTTGGTTGTAACACAAGTGATCGAGGAATTTCAAACAAGCATTCTCTTTTCTTTATGTCCTCGACAGCTATCATGCCATAGCGATGGCACGATCCTTGCAGCCCAACCTTCACCTAAAAACAAAACGTGATTTAGACGCAACGACTCTCAAATTCTTGATTGGTTCTTTAGAAAGTGAAATTGTAAAACCAAATGTTTAGTTTCTTAACAAACCTTTTTGCTTAGTATTAAGCCATTCTGTTCACACCAGGATAAGAATTCAGCCAAGATTCCATCAGGCTTTTCTGTGACCTCGTCCGCCATGTTGTAAACATCCACGTGCGAACCAGAAAGCCTGGGGATAGTCTAAATATATCCTCCCTAGAGTGGGGCTCGTACAATTATTTTTCGATCAAATATACATACATATGACGTTCGTATTGAGGTTTTAATGCAAAAACTACAGTAAAATTTTAAATATTGGTATATGTTTCATCAATCTGGAAATTTTTAAGTATAGATTTTCTTTTATATTTGGACCAACTCTGCAAATACAAAATTATTTCTGTGTCCACCCTCCATTGGAGTAGATTTGTCGTTGATCAATCCAATATGGCGGACAGATAAGCTCACAAGTAGCATGTCCCTTCTCGGTCTTGTACCCGATTATGGAAGTGATTCAAGCAGTTCTTCTGAATCTGACGACGAAGAAACTAAACTAGAAGGATCGGCAAGGAATTCAATTGACGATAAAAATGCTGGCAGCGAGCGGACACCTCAAATACCTCTGCCATTGCCGTCGTTGGATCTCAAAGCAACCTCTTCGGACACGAAGGAAGTGAATCAACGAACTTATCAGACTTCCTCGGTCTTCTTCAACCCATTTCTTGCTGAAGAGAAAAAGAAACTGTCTGTTCTCGAGAAACACGTGCAACTTTCAGAGGTAAAGGTGGAAGAAGACAAATACAAGTCGAGAAAGAACATATGTTTCAAGTTTCAAAAAGGACGGTGCAGATTGGGTGATAGATGCAAGTTTTCACATGGCACGGCGGATACACGGGCTCCGACGAGTTCTGAAACTGAAAAGCCAAAAGTGCCTAGTTTTACTCCAAGTATTTCTACTTCAAGAACAAGATACGAACCAGATGAAGACGAGGAGAGCTGGGAATTGAAAAAGAAAAAACGAAAGCCAGGGGTTACTGATACTCTTGTTCCACCGAAGAGATCAATGGCAGCTTACGAGAAACAACGGCTTAACGACAAACCTTGGTCACAGTCATAGTCTTTTTAAATTGTAGGATATAACCGGACTCAAGACAACCTCGTCCCCAGGGCGCTTTTCCCTAGAGAAAAGCGCCCTGGGGACGAGGTTGGACTCAAGAGAGCAGTGGAAATCCAGCCCGGCCCAGATATAACTGTTTTCTCAAAACATCGCTCTTAGCCTAGTTTATAGACTTGACTTAAAATCCTAGGATAGGTTATGCGTCAGTCAATTCCAGCAATTTAGGTCATATCACATGCACTCTGATTGGTCAATTCGAGTTCATTATAACTTGATAAAGCACACGTCCTACGTGGTGCGCATGCCTTATTGAGTTGTATAAGCAAAACATTTATAGCATGCAGGAATTTTTAATAACACTCAAGAAGTGCGAGAAGCACTCAGCTATGCTTCTGTAGTCACTTCTCTTGTGTTCTTAAAAATTCCTGCATGCTAATATAACTTAACAATGCTTTTGTTTGAAAACATGTCTATAACTGTTGATCCTAAAATCCAGCAAGGCCAGCTAATCACTCTAGTGGAGTGTTATTTGCAAGTTATTTATATGAAGTTAAATGCAATTTAACCAAGTTAACCAACAACGAGTGTGCAGTCAGCTGTCATAGTGGTCAGCGGTTCTTAGCTCTTGCCAGGCTCAGGAGTCCACTTTCCTCGGACGTAATGGCGTGGTGTTATCCGCTCGTATCATGGCGGTATTTCAGTGATGTTTAGCGAGTTCTTCCCCCTCCCTCCTCCCCCTTTTCTCCCTTTCCGCTGATCTAGTCAGTGTGACGGGTGCTTGGGCATGGAGGCTCATGGCTGGTTGGCGGGGATTGCCAGCCATGGGAGCTGTATTCCATTTGGGGGGCTGGCTGACCACAGTGGAGGCCCCCCGGGATATCCCAGGCACCCATCCTCCATATATACGAGGCAGTTGGATGGTGGAGAAGATTGAGAAGTTGACAAAAAATTGGCCAAGTCCATGTATAGGTGGCTAAGAATGCAAAGTAAGGGTCTACTGGGAGCTGATCCAGAATTTGGGGGGAGGGGGTGCATTATTAGCTGCAAATTTGAAGAGAGTACAGTTAAATATTGATATCTAGACTGGTTAACTCAGACTTTAACTTCACATTTATTTCACACTTTGTATTATTACTAACTGAGATAAGTGTTTAAAAAATATATGTCCGTGTAGTGTATTGCGTTACTTAAGCGTCACTATTGTCACGCTACTTCCTATTACACAACCTTGCATTGTAAAATTACGTTCCTAAGTAAAAGAAGAAGAATTACTGATTGCTAGTATTAGCTAGTATTTTACTGTGAATATACGAAAAGAGTCATTTGATAACAGCCGACAACACTATAGTTTGCAATAAAACATGTGATGCCTATTTGAGCAATTTTAAAAGCAACGATTTAACATGCTTTGAAAGGTTCGAAAGGTAACGGCACGCAAAATTTCGTGCCTATTTGGCGTGCGCAAGATTTTTTTGCTGCAACTTGCCCATTTTCTACTCCAGCGGCCCGGTTGTTCGAAAGCCGATTAACGCTAATCCAGGATTAAAGTTAATCAAGCTTTTAATTTCTCTTCCATAAAAGTGTTTTTTTCTGCTGATGTTTTGTAAAGTTTAAGATTAGTCAAAGTCAAAACAGAAGGACAAAAAATGTAAACAGAAAACCTCACTGAAAAGTTGCAAAACTGAAATCAAAATTTGCGCTAATTTTGGATTAGCTTAATCGTCCTTTGAACAACCCGGCCCACTGAGCTCTTCTACTTGCGCATGTTTGACAGAAAGAAGAGCTCTGGAAAGGTGTTCAACTTTCCAAAATGGTGAATAACGTTCTGTTCAAAGAAGCTTCATTTGGCACCTATAATTTGGAGATTTCCTTAAAAAAAAAAACACAGGAAAAGATGATAATTTCCGCTTGAAATCCGAACAGAAATGCATTATTAGTGACAAGCCATTGTTAGTTAGTTGTGCCTCCAAACGGGCCAGATAAAGGCAAATTCTCCCATTCACCTTACCTTCTCGCCGCGCATAAAGCCTCCCATTTACACTAGATGGTTTTTGGATCTTTCACCGACTGGAAACTTTTTTTTTCCTGAACTACTCGCGCCGTGAGTAAATTTCGCGCTTAAAAAAAATCAGCTGTTTCAAATGCGTCCTTTATTGTTTTGCGCTACACCAATCATGTCGCGTGACATTTCAGACTTCCCCAGAGCTCTTCTCATCGTCGAAGAAGAGCTCTGGGGTCGAGAATGCAACTTGAAAAGATTACTCTCGAGGATAGATAGAACGCGAGCGCGATAGATAGAACGCGCCAAAAAAGTGAAAACTAGTTCAACACGTTTGTAATGTTTTGGCATTATACAGGAAGTGCTTTGGTTTGAATAGGGATGGAATATTTTATTTTGAGGGGTGGGGGGGGGGGGGGGGGCAATTTTTCTGAGCTCGAATTTTTTTTTCCGTCTCGAGTTTGTGCAATAATTTTTTTTTTCACCTTTTGCTTGTGAGTGAGTGAGTGAACTCGCTTTGCACGATTTTTTTTTCTCTACATTTGCTGTGGAGGAATTTTTGGTAATTGCCCAACCCCCCCCCAAAAAAAAAATAAATAAATAAAATGGTCCATCCCTAAGACTGATAGAGCGGCTGTCAATTGAGTGTCGAAAGTAAACATGTGTTTGCTCCGTTTTACTGCGCTCTCTGATTGGTTCGAAAAACTCGCGCCACTTTCTTAACCAATCAGATGCCAAACTTAAACCAATCGTGACTTGGTCACACGCGTTTTCCCGCGCTTGGCGCTGGCTACATCTATTTGCTTCGAGTTGTGATTGGTTCCTTGTGTTATTTTTGTCTGCTGTGATTGGCCAGAGTGATAACTTTGGTTTTACTACACTCAATTGAAAACCGCCCTATGCGAAGTTCTGCAAGGTTGTTTGGTTTTCGTTCAGTCCAAGTGTGTCGTGTTAGAAATTGTTCTACAATAACAATGTCACTCTCCTATGCTATCCTATAGTTTCCGAATCACAGGTTTTCCAAAATACCAGCCAAGTCCATTGCTTCATGAACCGCTGGTGGGCGTTCCACGGACTCGATTTTCTCGTCAATTGAATGCCCGTCAGGGGTTGATTCTCGCTTCACTTTTGGTGTCGGCGGCTTGAGGTCCTTGAGGAGATCTTCGATGGGTACACCCACTTTCTGCGGCTCTGGCCTGGCTCTTTCCAGTCCCCTACGCCAAATCGGTCTTCTTTGGACGTCCATGACAATAATCACTTCTTCAAATTCATCATCATCATCTTCATCGTCTGAATCCTCAAGACTTAGCATGGAAATAACCGCTTTGTCCCGTTTGGCAACTTCTGGGCGGATTGTGCTCTCGTACTGCACCCTCCTGGGGTCTGGCCTATCCTTCTTACGGCCACTTTTGGGATATTTCAAAAGATAGCTTATATCCAAAATTTCACGGCTTCGACGCCTTGTTTCGGGCGATTTGCGCTCTTCCATCCACTCTGGCATCTCAACTTGAGATTTATCCTTCTGCACAACCATTACCGGAGATTCGGTGTCGTCGCCATGATCGGGAAACGTCGTCGGGTGTTCGAGTGCTCTTCGGCCCTCGGTTAGCGCTTTGCCACCTCCGATCGTCTCGGTTACGATTGATCGCTGGTTAGCCGAGCTGGAGCCGATACTTCGGTTGCTGCCGCCACGCGATTGACTAGATTCTGACATGGAGGCATTCTCTTGCTTAGAAAACATCTGGACGTCCTTTTTTTCAAAAGACGCACTTCGCTGACTTCGCGTAGAAGTTGTTTTAGTCGTCGATGTTACGGTATTTTTAACGATGCGGCTGCTTTGGCTTGACTTTCTTTCGAGATGCGCCATGACGCCGCTGTTGTAGTTGATGTGATTAGCTTTGCAAATGTCTCCCTTCTGCTTGGTTTATATTGTAGCGTCCTTTAGCTTACGTTCACCGAAACTTCGTAGAAATAACTTTACGTTTCCTTCGTTGTTCGAAGGGGTTACGTTTTGCGACTTTTACACGTTCGGTTCTCCGCGGAAGAAACGAGAACAGCACGCCCTTAAAATGGCTGAAACTAAAGAAAATAACACAAACTGAATACATAATTAACGCTATGAAGTGTACATCAGTATGTAAACTAGTTCGAAAAACAAAAACCCCGTTAGCAAATAGCAAACAACTTAACTACTGGTCAGTCCTTAACAGTGGCGACTTACTTCTGATCAAATATGTTTGTCTTCGCACTCGACTTTGGGCAACCAAGACAGCTCAAAAATTATGGGCCACGGTGATTGTATTTTAAGCAGCACGGAACTTATGTTCTTTTAAGAGCACGTAGGTAATTGTGACGTTAATCCGTAAGGCTATTAAATATTGCGACTCGATCTGGCATTGGTCGAAAAGTCAATTGAAATTACACGAAATAATCTTGCCATTCAAACAAGGACAAAAAGCAAACAATGGCCTTCTAGCTGGAGGAATATTTTATAGGCCCTGGAAGGATCGGGCTTGTACATTTTGTATTCAAAATATTCACAGACTACAATCATTTCGGTTTTCGATGAAGTTAAGCCGATTATGAACAATAACTCCGCTTTGGAATAGTTTGGAAAACTTTTCAAGCATCACACGCTGATCACAAACCACAACAGAGGTCTATAGACCTCTGACAACAGTCAATTAAAAATAGTCTCTCAGAAATATTCCTCCCGAACTAGTCTAACTGGAAACATCACGCTAACGTACAGTTCTCGTGCTAATATATTATTTTACATCACAATGTTCGATATAGTCAAGTTAACGTAGTTAATAATGGAATATCCGCATTTAGAATTTTAGACTTGTTGTTGCTTGTATGTAAATGAACCTTCCTCGCCGCAGATTTGACGGCTGTCGTGCATGCGAAGGCTGAGCAATACACACTCTTCATTCATTGCTAGTTTGTCGCAAGACGGGGAAACTGAAGAAGCGCATGAATCATCAGGCTTGCACACTGTAAACAAGCGTGTGGCGGGGAGGGAGGGACTGGGCTTTGTTCTCTTGGATTCTCTGCATCACTGATGCAGTGAGTTTCAACCATGATCAACATGTTCAGTACAGTTGAACCTCTCTACAACGGCCACCTTGGGGCCGAAATAACTGGCCGTTGTAGAGAGGTGGCCGTTAGAAGAGGTTCGACTGTAGTTTCTTATTTCAGTACTTTGAAATGCTGAAATGCTCTAATATTTTATTGCAAACAATGTTTTTTTTTTTTTAATTATAGTTCCCCTTTCTGATATTACTAGGGCCTCTTAAAGGAGCTACGTCACGGATGGCGAATCTTGAAAAAATTGGCCAAGTTTTTCAAGTTCGCCTCACGCAATCCGTCTTAATCATGTCCATCCTTTACCATCCTTGTTCCTGTTTGGTTTATTATCACCTCTTTGGTGTTTTTCTACCTTAGCAAACTGTTATTTTGAGGCTTTCTTCAATTTGAAGGTGATTTTGCACTTTGCAAAAATGACTTAAAATATCGTGACATAGCTCCTTTAATGAAAACCTCGCGGGTCGTATAGTTACTATCATGGCCCGCAGGCAAACATATTGCGCAAAAACGAGCGCGGTGGTCCCCATTTTTTATTGCATTTTTCTAATGTGCATAACATAATTACCAACTGGAGCAAGTTTTAGAGACGACATTATGGCTTTATCGGTTAGTTAGGAGATAATATCAAGACCATATTGGGCGGATTCGCGTAGTTTTGTATCGCGATTCAAAACGGTTTTTTGACAAATTATAAACAAAAATACGATCAGTTGTTGTTGATTGAAATAGAAATTCCTGCAACTTGAATTCCTAATACTTGGAGAAAATATCAATACGAATACTATACTTGAAGGCGAAATCATTTTTGGTTTCGAAGAAAGTCGGTCTTTTTCGCCGGTAAATTGCTTATGGAA
This sequence comes from Desmophyllum pertusum, assembly GCA_029204205.1. Taxonomy (NCBI): domain Eukaryota; kingdom Metazoa; phylum Cnidaria; class Anthozoa; order Scleractinia; family Caryophylliidae; genus Desmophyllum; species Desmophyllum pertusum. The sequence goes on from MU826381.1 coordinate 747,611, forward strand.
ACAAAAGCAATTCAGAATTGTGTCTCAAAATGAAGTTTTCTAAAGTACCAAACAGCAATGAATGGGAAATAATCCCATTTTTTACCGAAAAAGTACGTTGACTTACTTAATTAAAACATCTTACGTGATTTTACAACTTAGGGCACGCACATCGCGAAAGCGCGGGTTAAGTAAATGGAAACAAAACTCTTACAAGAAAGAAATGTCTTTTAATACTCACATAACGCTAACTTTTGGATTGAACAAGTTGTACTGGTGAACTGAAAAGTAAAACTAAAAGTTAACGATTCATGTCAACGTACGTCATCATTTCTCCTACGCAACATCCTTCCTGCGTCATTTTGTTTCCTGCGAAATTTAGAAAAATATCTTGCACGCGAACTCATCTGATGTCCCGACGTCCCGTCCCGCGCGCAAAAACTCTAGTTGCACGCCTCAGGTAACCACCATCCATGAGATGCCTAGCTATTGGGAGTGGTGTATATTTCTTATTAGAATCAAGAATTCTGTGATTTTTTTTTTCCGCGAGCTTCAGGATTCGCGGTCAAAAACGACTTGTCTCTCCAACTATAAGCTACAACAAAGATTTTTGTATTTCCCCACTATATCTGCCCTAGGTCTTGACAGTATACGGATCGAGCGCAGAGAGGTCCGTACAGAAAAGACCGAGGGTCGATCTCCCAGTACGGTCAGGAACAGGCTTGGTTAATAAGAGACTTATTACACGACTTGCGAGTTTGTGGAAATTAAACCGTAACAATGTAAGAAACTTAATTACCTTTCCTACCTAGAAAATATTGGACCGTCAATAAAGCATTCTGATTGGCTGATTTTAGTCATCAATTGGCCCTTTCAACTGCCTTAGTCGTGTAATGCAAAATATTGACTGGTTTATAACCAAAAAAATTGAAGTATAGTCAAAATAAATTAGACAAGGCTGAGTTATTTTGTCGTTCAAGGTGATAAAGATTCGTAGACTGTTCTAGATTGAGCATAAATCATTCCATTAGTCTCACATCTTTCACTGGCTCCGGGTTACAGCAATTTCAGACCAGCGAGAACACAGGTATGCGAATTGCAACTATTTGCACTTCTTTAGCTAACTTAAGCCATAGTTAGTAGAGGGAACTGGCCAGTCCCCTCTACTAACTATGCTTAAGCTAACTTTCAGACAAGCCTTTAGGGAGGAATCTTATATCATTAATCAACACGACACAATTTTCGCTTCTGTTGTCTCAAATAAGAGATACACTGGTCGAAAGGCTGGAATCGCAGATTTCAGTACAAAACTACTGTCGAGGAAAGATAAATGATACAGTTTTCTTTTTGAACAAACTACTGTGCGATCAAACTTTGTCACCGCCCTAACATCGAAACATCAGTGCATTCATTTCTGTTCTGAGCCGTTTATAAGTGACACACAATTAAAAAATAAATTTTAAAACTGTCTGTCGCCAAAACAAACGTTTTTTTAAGATGGTTTAAAACTGAATAATTGACGATTTAGAACTTGGCTTTTTGTGTTAATAAGTTACAACTAAATTTCAATCATGAAAGTTAGTTAACAGTTCCGTTCTGCGCTTTTTATGAAACGTTTATTCGGACCAAGCGTGCATGAATTTACTGGCAGTCCATTTAAAATTAATTGTAGTCAAACTATTCGCCCTAAGATATTTTTTTAAGTTTGATTCAAAAGTAGCCAAAGAAATCGCAACGAAAAATCGTTAATCTCCCGTTATGTGATACCAAGAATTAAGTATATTGTACAACAGATGTATATCGGATTTTTTTTATACATTGTACATGAATATACATAACTTGTAAACCTCCCTTTGATAAGTGGACATTGTTTAATCAAAACATACAAAAACATGTCCTCAAGACGTCGCGTACGTTTTGCTGCACAAAAGACGGCTTACCGTTTTGGAATCCCATTAGGTAAGTTCGTCCATTGTTTGCGAAGTTTATTCAGAATACGTTGAAGTATGCACTTCGTCCTTCAAACATTTAATCTGTCTTGATATTTCACTTTGTAATTACCGTTAGCGGTCATGTCATAAAGACGCATTTTTGTCGTTGCATATTTCACTGCTGACTGGTCCAGAAGTCATCTATAATACTACATGTATTCTAGGCACAATTTTAACGCTTTCGTTTGAAAAAAACTTTGCCATCAAATGCACCAAGTTTTGTAGGAAACATTCCTATAGATTTTACTTCAAACGACTTTGATAATCAACTTAAATCTTCGGCGAATCACGGCCAATCGCATTGAGGTATACTTTGTTGAATGATGGGGCAATTAAGGAAGTTGGAAGGAAGTTCATACATTGATTGCCAACTTTTCAATTTTGCTGGAAAATAAATGAACTTCGATATAGTTTAGTGTGACTCCTTTGGTTGATTTCATGGTTGATTTCATGTGCCAATATGCCGTGATAAGTAAGGCTCAGTTTATAAACAATAAATTTACATGATAATACACATGCAGTCTGTAATTTAGATGCAGATTTAGGGGTATAGAATGGTGGGTGTAAATAATTTGAGTCTAGCCAAAATATGCCTCTAATCTCGAAATGCTGTAATTTTAACACATAGTATCGGAATGTAAAAAGATGACTTGAACCGACATTCAATGAATAAGAGTCTTGTAACGTCCCCAGATTCGCCATTCTATAAGATACATGGAGAAAATGATCTATATTTTTTTGCGCATTTCAAAACACGCATCACTGCTTTGTTAAGCCACTTAATATTAAAATTGCTCAAAATTATTCAGCCCAGTGTTGTAAAACCGCGCCTTTTCCATGCAGAAATAACGGAAGCTAAAAAATCGTATTCTCCCCAGAATCGAGATCACGAAAATAATTTAGAAACGAACTCACGTCTTCGTTTATATAGCGCAGCCGTTGGAAAGCATTCTTTTACTCATTCGCCTCTACTACACGAGGTTTTAGCGAATCGCCGTAGCGGAACATTCAACGCTGATTTAACGATGAAAGGTAAGTTTTAAATTCTGAAATTATTGCGTTCTTCACGAACAGAAGTAGCGTTTTTACCGAAGGGCAGGACTAAGGGTGTGTTATGTTGGATGCATGCGTGCCTCGTTCAACTTTGTGTATACTGCTTCTCATGACAGTGCTGGAGATTGTTTATAAATTTCCGCGACATCTTCAAATCACGCTGTTATTGTTTCAGGCTAAATAGTCCGCGGTCTTCGTGCTATATAGGATTAGCGCTAACGACGGGTTAGTTTTCGCACGCAGGAAATAATTCTTTTAATTCCTGTACCCTGGTTTTGCATACGATTTTCGACTTGATAAGATTAGAATTCGTCAAATTCTACGAGGTCGCATTGCTTTTCAAAACAATTTAAGGTGTAGGCAACTGACTTTGCATGCAAAATACAAGTCTAAAAATGATATTGCATGATTAATTTCGTTACCATGAACTATATTGCAATTAATATACTCAGTTCAAGTAAATAAGTTAGCAGAAGAACATTTACTAGGAAGAGAACTTTCAGAAAGCCAAGGTTATTTTTGGACTGCCTATTGTTTGAACTCATTGAAACTTTTCCAAACTTTTCAAATTATATATTGTTCGAAATCTGCTTATGCTCCACTGAAGAAAGCTGAACGCTGAATATATTAAAAAAATAAAATTCTATTTTGAGACAAGTGCGTTCTTTTCAAGGCCATATATCAGGTTATTATTAATCTCGACATGTATATAAACCAATTATTGTTTGTTTTAGCCGATTTTAGGCTTTGCTTTTGGTTGTAAAGATTACTTCGTTTAATTGAATTGACTCCCCATGGTTAGCAAATATTCGACCATGTAGCAAAGTGCTTTGAAAACACATTGCTTTACTGGCGGGGGTGGATTACCGGGTATTTAAGGGCTGGTATTTGACTTACATCAAGAGAAAATAAGGGTTTTAAAGAAGCTATGTCACGATATTTTAAGTCATTTTTGCGAAGTGCAAAATCACTTTCAAAAGCCTTAAAATAACATCTTATTAAGGTAGAAAAACACCAAATAGGTAACAAGAAACCACACAGGAACAAGGATGGTTAAGGATGAGCGAGGATGGAGAAGATTAAGACGTGATGCGCGCGAGCGGGGATCCTCTCTTTCCCATCTTTCCCCGCGCCCCCTCTGCTCAATTATTCCCCAACCGCGTTCAATGCGTGCCTGCGAGCGACTGGGGACGAGGCAGACTTGATTCTACTTCTCGCAACGCTTGCTGCAACGAAAGCGCGACATGTTCATTTTAGAAGTGTCACACTTGGCAAGTAGTCGTGCAACTTGTGCCGCAACAAAATTGCGAGACAAGTTGCAGGAAAAATTGCCTATAGTGTAACAGCACCTTTAACAGAGCCTCGATGTGAAACCTTTTCCAACAACTTGCGCAGGCGAATACGTTGCTAGGGGTTGCTATACGTTGCTAGGCTTTATTATGCTCCCAACTTTGAATATTATGCTCTTTGACGTCGCCGTGAAAAACGGACTGAATGATGCTCCAAATTATGCTCGACTGCCATTATTGTGCTCGTAATTATGCCGGGAAAAATGGTTCCCCTCTCTCCCCCCTCCACAACTTCCATCCCGAGTCTGCTACAACAACTTTAATGTGACGCAAAATAGCCTTACATATGCCTACACTATTATGCCTGATGCTCTAACTATAGTAATTATGCTCCAAATTATGCCGGCCGTCAACCCCTATTGTTGGCTAATACGAATAAAAGTTGTATTATTTTTCCTCAGCCTGTTTAAGGTGGTGCTGTCCGTGTTGTATACGAGGTGAACCAGAAGAGCCGCAGCGTGTCAAAGTCGCGTACGGCAACGCTGACGAAAACGTGAATTTGCTAAAATCTGACGAGGTGCCAGAAAACACAGCGAAAGGAGACGAAGAGACGACAGAAAAACCAAACGTAGAAGATACTTCGGAATCAAGTCACGACGAAAAGGACGACGAAAAGGACGACGAAAAAGACGACGAAAAGGACGACGAAAAGGACGACGAAAGCGAAGCTATGGAGTACACCGACGAAAACGGAATGACGGTTCGACGCTGGGTGACGAAAACCGTCACAACGACTTCAACTAAAACATCTTCAGACGATGGCGTGGATCCTAAACATCTGACGAGAGAAACACTGCAACTGGAGAGCGGTCAAGGTGGAGGAGGTGACACGGATGACGATACTGAAGTTATAGAGTACGTGGATGAGAACGGCCGCCGTGTTAGACGAATAGTCAAGAAGACAATAACGACTACTTCGACGAGGACAACATCAAACAATGGCGGACCCAGCAGCGTCACCACTGAGACACGAGAGATCAGCAGCGGGGGGAACGGATCAGACAGGATTTTGATCAATTTTGGAGGTGGTATGCCACGCCCTTCAGAAGAACACAGCAAGCTTCAATCTGAAACCAAGCCAAGAGCTGTGCAGGAAAAAGAAGTGTTTCTACAATTTGGCAGCAAGCCCCCAGCAAAGCAAGAGAGCCAGGTTAAGGTGGAAATCAAAGGGCAGCCTTTTCAAAAACATGACATCAACATGTTTGGTAGCAGAGGGTACACGACCATCACGACTGACTCATCTGGCGGTAATAACCATGGCAACAATACAGTATACCAACGTTCAGTCGTAACCAAGACTATCGGAGGCGGCGGTGGAGGAACGAAAGTAGTCGAGCACTCTACGAAGACGTCCGGACATGGCGGCGAACACCCGATTGTGGTTGTCAAGAAGGAGAAATCCCAAATTAACATGCCTGAGTGGATGGATGAAAAGTCATCACCCGGGACAACGCGTCGAAATCTTGAACCGTTGGACATCAGTGCTCACTTGAAATATCCCAGCGGTTATGCTCCAAAAAAGGAGGAACCGGAATCGAGAGCCAACGAGAGTAAGATCCACGCCGAAGTCGCCAAACGGGACAAACCGGTTATCTCCATGCTAAGTCTTGAAGATATAGTGAACCAGAAAAAGAAAGAAGTGAAAAAATCTGATAAAACAGAAGAGAAACCTGCAGCGCCGCAACCATCTCCAGCTGATGAAGAAGACGAAGATGAGGATGAAGAAGAAGATGACGGGGAATATGATGAATTCGAAGAAGAGATTGTGGTGATGGATGTCCGAAGGAAAGCACGTTTCCCCAAAGGATTAGAAATTCCAAAACCGGAGCCAGAGAAAGGGCCGGGAATTCCCATTGAAGACCTCCTCGATCTGCCGACAATAGAAGCTGGGCAAGAATCTGTCCCTGGTGAAAATTTGATTGACGAAAAAATCGAGTCCGAGGAACGCCAACCAACTGTGTATTCAGAACCGAACTTTGAGGAGTTGTTTAATGAGGAGTTGTTCCAGTGATGTGGAAGCCTGGGCCAGGTTGTTCAAAGAACGAGGATTAGCGTGAATATTGTTTTCAGTGAGGTTAGCTGTTTTGTCGTTCAGTTTAGGCCTCGAGTAATCTCAAACTCTACAAAACATTAGCAGTGAAAAACACTCTAAGAGAAATTACTGTAAAACCTCGATTGACTTTTAATCCAGGACAAGAGCATAGTCTCTTGTCCAGGATTAGCGTTAGTCGGCTTGCGAACAACCGTGGATGGCAAACATAACTTTTTAACTACCAAATAAAATGCATGGGAATGACATTTTCAAGAAGAAGAACAATTTTAAATAACATATTAAACTGACTTAATCAGTGGTGCAGCTTTTAGAGCGGTTTTCAATTGAGTATCGAAAGTAGAGCGGTTTTCATTTGAGTGTCGTAAAACCAAAACCAAAACCATGATTGGTTTTGGTTTAGCATCTGATTGGTTGAGATCGGTGGCGCGAGTATTTTAAACCAATCACAGAACGTAGTAAAGCAAAACCAATTTCGGATTACTTTCGATACTCAATTGAAAATCGCTCTAATCGCTGAATTGCTTTGGTTTTGCTTTACTTCGCTCTGTGATTGGTTTAAAAAACTCGCGCCACCTATTCAACCAATCAGATGCAAAACCAAAACCAATCGCGACTTGGTCACACGCGTTTTCCCGCGCTTGGCGTCGGTTACGTGTGTTTGATTTGATTTTTCATTGGTTCATTGCGTTGTTTATTATTGTTGTGATTGGCCATTGTAATTGCTTTGGTTTTGGTTTTACGACACTCAATTGGAAACCACTCTATAAAGAGTAGTCTCTATCAAGCGCAAGATTTCGTGCTATTTTTACAATATCTTTATAAGAGGCAGAATCAAGAATGTTTTATTGTCAACCCGGCAAAAAACTGTTTACACGTGAAATTAAAATCACAAATCTTGCAGTTCTTGCAGTTTATTATACAAAATAAAATCCCTGTGACACGCAATGAAACATTACAAGCATGATGGGTCAAACCTGTATTCATTTTTCGCGATTGATACCAAACAAGGAATTTCATTCACTAAAGTACTTTATTAACACTGTAGTTATAGACCTCTGTGTACACTTATTACAGATTGATTTATGGACAGTTGAAATTACATGGCATTAAAATTACGGACAATACAAAAAGATCGTCAGGGCAGCCCTGCATCACATAGATTGGCTATCTCTCTGCGCAATTCGCCGAGAGTCGCAACGAGCTTAGCCTCTTTTATTTAGATTGTTCCAGAGGATAGCACCACTTCGAAGATTTTCTTCAAGAAAACTATTCGTGAAACTTCGGTAAATTTGTCATTGCACCACTTTCTACACCTTACTTTTCTATCTAAGCTCTACTTAATGACACCCATTCAGTATTTTTGTTTTCACGAAAAATCGTCACACAACGATTGAGACACAGTACACCCGTTGAGCCTTCAGTGGAAACAAGATCGGTTCAGCGGAAATAGTCAGGACAGTCGCCTTTAATTCCGCTCCAAGCCTCTTCGAATACTTTCACCACATCTGCAGAGAGGAGGGCAGAAACAAATAATTTCAGATATTCATGAGATCAAGGAATTATGGAGATGATTGATTGATTTAATAATTGATTGATTATTCCGGCACATTGAAGCCCCAGGATGGTAAAAAAAACCAGTTATTGACTGAGTAGGAAGGCCAGATATGAATATCTTTGGTTGTCGGTAACTTGCGTTTGGACCTAGGACGAGACCTGGGGCGAGGCGCGCGCGTCTCGTACCCAGATTTCGCGCGGCCATGTTTTGTAGTTTATTTATTTTCCCTCATGAATCCCCGCCCGGGGATGAATCTAAGAGAAAGAGGGACTACTCCTATCTAGTCTAGTCTAGACCATGCTTCGTGACCTCTATTAAAGCAAATTAAAGATTTATACTGCTTGGTTGTAACAGTCCAAGACCATACAACTATCACACTGGAAAATAGTAAAGCCTGCATGGTTTTAACTAGCGACGCAAGCACAAGCGCAAGCAACATACGCAGTAACGCGTTGATCATCAGTGCTTTTTGTCTACGACAAATCAACACGTTACTGCATCTGCGTATGTTGCTTTCGCTTGTGCGTCGCTGGTGAACCTGGCTTAACGAGTATAATCATTTTTTTAGCTCATACCTTCATGTAAGGGCCCGTGTTTAATACTCTTGAAGTTTTCCTCCAAGTGTTTGACAGAAGAGACTCCAAGCAGAACAGCATCTGAAACAGCAAACGATGGCGGGGTTATTAAATAACCTTTCTTCATTGTATTTAGAGCGGTTTTCAATATTGAGTGTAATAAAACCAAAACCAAAACCAAAACCAAAGTAATCACTCTAGCCAATCACAACAGCCAAAAACAACACAAGGAACCAATCAGAACTCGAAGCACATACATGTAACCAGCGCACCAAGCGCGGGAAAACGCGTGTGACCAAGTCACAATTTGTTTTAGTTTGGCATCTGATTGGTTAAAAAAGTGGCGCGAGTTGTTCGAACCAATCAGAGAGCGTAGTAAAGCAAAACCAAAGCAAACGCATGTTTACTTTCGACACTCAATAATTATTGAGAACCGCTCTATAACTTATTACTTTATTACTAATGGAGCTTCCAAAATACTAAATAGTCTCTGTTGCTGGGACCAAATTTCCCATAAAATCTCTCGAGTGTTTTCTAGGCCTTTACAGTAACTTTTAGTTAGGAAAAACATTATATAGATAAAAGCAAATTGTGTTCTTTTAGTCATGCTACAATCAGTAGCTAAGGCTTCATATAGTACCTCCACGAGTACTGTCCATCTTGGAGTGATGGTACATCCATCTTAGGGATGCATCAATCAAGCTCACTTTTCCTTCACCGTAAATGCGATCCAATGTTGCTTTGAGTATGTCAAGTAAATCAAACAATGGCTTCTTCCAATAGCGCTTTAAGTATCTAAAAATATACGAACAAAATATGGTCATATCTATTTCTGGTGATAGACTCAGACTCAGACAAGCTCATAGTAAAAAAACCCACTGCATGACAGGCCAGGATTCAAAGCCAATGATACAAAAAATTGTTTGTTGCTGCGTAGCACTCAATCAGATAGGTATATATAAAACATTGTAAGTTTGGAGTGCTGATAACTGATCTGATAAAGACAGTCAGACGTTTCGGGGATAACCCCTTCTTCAGTGTTAGGATTCAAAGCCGTCTGCTCATTAATTTTTTTAATTACATCGGCACACTTTGACAAAATACTTCCTACAGATCTAGAATATAAACAGAAAGTGAACAGGAACGACTATATCGAATACCAGTACAAGAGTATTGAGAGAAAATTATACAGACTATCAGCAGACCTTCGCAAGGTCCCGTGAGACACATGGGCATCTCTCCTAAGGGGACAGCCACTGGCATTGCCATTTTGTTTATTATTATTATTATTATTATTTTTTTTTATTTTTTTGAGGGGGGGGGGGGGGGGGGGGGGGAGTGAGGGGAAAGGAACCTATGAGTAAAGGAGGCGAGAAGTGTACGGGTACTCAAGGTGGCTCAAACCAGGAGGAATAGGAAAATAATTTGCAATATTTTGCAATACGAAAAGCACAGAGAGGCCGAAGCCACTAAGGAAGGGGTGGGAAGAACCGGGTGTATAATGTATAATGTATGGGAAGGGGAAGTTCAGACCCCTGCTCCCCCCCTCCCCCACTTCCTTTACCTTACTCCCCGGAAATGAGCCTGCAAAAATAATAATTTTTATAAGCTAATGATCGGTGAATTTTTGGAAACATTTTCGGGAATTATCGGTTTTCTACGCCAGCCAACTTACAGATCATGCCACTGACTAGTAGCAAAACGCCCTGGCTGAATCTTGCCGCTACCTTTATCCTCATAGCGATGTTTTCCTGTTAACAGTCCGCCCGCAAGCTACAACATAAAACAAACATGCATTAATTCGAATGACTAACGCATCTGACGTAGGCTATCTTCTTCAGTAACCGATTCTGATACCTGAATTCTTAGAATTACAGCATTGGTATTTAGGTAAGGTCACGCACCCCCCCTGGCTTCGATATAAAAGTGACAGGGGTGATCGTTGTACCTTTCAGGGGTTAAAATTCGTGGTTTGGTACCGCTTAGGGGTGAGCCATGCCCACAAAACCTTTCAAGGGTTATTTTCCAACATTTTGATGATCACCCCTGTCACTTTTATTTTGGATTCCCCCAGGGGTCACGCTGTGGTATATGGTACATATGAAATACTCACCGGGTTGTATGCATAGAAAGCCATTCCAAATCTTCTCAGACACGGAAAAAGTTCTCTTTCTACATCCCTGAAAACATAAAATAATTCTCTTTACAAATTAAACTTATAAACCGAGAGTTGTATTTTATTCTCAAACTCAATACTTGATAACACTCCAGGACCATGTTCTGCATTGTCCCCTAATATGGGAGGTGTCCCCTAATATGGGAGGTGTCCCCTACTCGGTCAGGGGAACAAGTACGAGTTGATGGTAAAACCCCGCCTCCGAGACGGGACTGAGCCTGCGGTTTTCTTCTCCGAAGTTGCCAAGGAACATGACGTATTTGCTGGCGCGATTGCTTTCAGAGTACTCGTGAGTGCTCGCGCTAGGTTTTGATTGGATAAATTGATTCGGAAACTCTTCGAGTGCTTCCACGAAGATTTGTCAAAACCGGCACTTGTTCCACCAACTGTTCTGTGGTACGGTTAGTGCATTGAACTCTGAAATTGGATCGAGCAGTTGGTTTGAGCCCTGGCCAGGGTCTTGAGCAAGACACTTTATTCGCACAGTGCCTCCCTCCACCCAGGAGTAGTGTAAATGGGTACCAGTGTCCAAGCAGATTTAAACTCCCCTGGATTTGTGACCGCATACAAAATTTCCCATCTTAAAGTTTACGCTCACCTCGTGACAGCATTGTACATTCCTTGGTATACAGTCGGTAATGGATAGTTATTCATCTTACACAAGTAATAGATTTCTGCCTAAAAGAAAATATGCAAATAAATCAAGGTCATGAATTAATAGTCAATACTCATACTCTGATCTAAAGGTCGCTACTGTAATCTGTCAACAGGTGTTCCTTTGATATACGTGTACTAATCATCAACAGAGATTTAGCATTACATAGAGGTTATTCAGCGGAAAGTTGTGTAATACGGCTGGGTATTTTTACGAGTCAGTTCTTATTTTTTCGAGCCTTTAGGCGAGAAAAAAATAAAAACTGACTCGTAAAAATGCCCAGCCGTATTACACAACTTTCCGCTGAATAAATTGTTTATTATACGACATAATATCTTTCCTAAAATATAGGCTTTCAACAGTGTTTTCCGTAGCGCGGTCAGGGGGACTGAGACCCGTGTAATACGGTCTCATATCTGCTCTCCTCCTTGTGCGTATTCGCACTCTAAAACGTCACGTTGTATAATAAATGTATATATATCACTTACCACTTCCCATGAGGCAAAATTAGAGAGACCAAAATATTTAAATTTTCCCTCTGAAAAATGTAAAAATAAAGGCTCAAGTTAATTTTTATTTAATTTATTTTCCCTTCACGATGACAATGTGACGACACTTGCATCTCTGCTAATTAATACTGAATGGATCATCTCATAACTAGACATCCTCATAAGTGGACACCTCCCATAAGTGGACACTCCCACCCCATAAGTGGACAGCTCCCATCCCATAAGTGGACACCTGCACCTCCTATATTTTGACACCTCTCATCTCATAAGTGGACACCTCTCATCCCATAATTATAAGTGGACACCTCTCATCTCATAAGTGGACACCTCTCATCTCATAAGTGGACACCTCCCATCCATAATTATATGTGGACACCTCTCATCACATAAGTGGACACCTCTCATCTCATAAGTGGACACCTCTCATCACATAAGTGGACACCTCTCATCTGATAAGTGGACACTCTCATCACATAAGTGGACACCTCCCATCCCATAATTATATGTGGACACCTCTCATCACATAAGTGGACACCTCTCATCTGATAAGTGGACACCTCTCATCACATAAGTGGACACCTCTCATCTCATAAGTGGACACCTCTCATCCATAAGTGGACACCTCTCATCTCATAAGTGGACACCTCTCATCTCATAAGTGGACACCTCTCATCACATAAGTGGACACCTCTCATCACATAAGTGGACACCTCTCATCTCATAAGTGGACACCTCTCATCACATAAGTGGACACCTCTCATCACATAAGTGGACACCTCCCATCCCATAATTATATGTGGACACCTCTCATCACATAAGTGGACACCTCTCATCTGATAAGTGGACACTCTCATCACATAAGTGGACACCTCCCATCCCATAATTATATGTGGACACCTCTCATCACATAAGTGGACACCTCTCATCTCATAAGTGGACACCTCTCATCACATAAGTGGACACCTCTCATCCCATAAGTGGACACTCTCATCACATAAGTGGACACCTCTCATCTGATAAGTGGACACTCTCATCACATAAGTGGACACCTCCCATCCCATAATTATATGTGGACACCTCTCATCACATAAGTGGACACCTCTCATCTGATAAGTGGACACCTCTCATCACATAAGTGGACACCTCTCATCTCATAAGTGGACACCTCTCATCCCATAAGTGGACACTCTCATCACATAAGTGGACACCTCTCATCCCATAAGTGGACACCTCTCATCACATAAGTGGACACCTCTCATCACATAAGTGGACACCTCTCATCCCATAAGTGGACACTCTCATCACATAAGTGGACACCTCTCATCTGATAAGTGGACACTCTCATCACATAAGTGGACACCTCCATCCCATAATTATATGTGGACACCTCTCATCACATAAGTGGACACCTCTCATCTCATAAGTGGACACCTCTCATCACATAAGTGGACACCTCTCATCCCATAAGTGGACACTCTCATCACATAAGTGGACACCTCTCATCTGATAAGTGGGACACTCTCATCACATAAGTGGACACCTCCCATCCCATAATTATATGTGGACACCTCTCATCACATAAGTGGACACCTCTCATCTGATAAGTGGACACCTCTCATCACATAAGTGGACACCTCTCATCTCATAAGTGGACACCTCTCATCCCATAAGTGGACACCTCTCATCTCATAAGTGGACACCTCTCATCTCATAAGTGGACACCTCTCATCACATAAGTGGACACCTCTCATCACATAAGTGGACACCTCTCATCTCATAAGTGGACACCTCTCATCACATAAGTGGACACCTCTCATCACATAAGTGGACACCTCCCATCCCATAATTATATGTGGACACCTCTCATCACATAAGTGGACACCTCTCATCTGATAAGTGGACACCTCTCATCCCATAAGTGGACACCTCCATCCCATAATTATATGTGGACACCTCTCATCCCATAAGTGGACACCTCTCATCTCATAAGTGGACACCTCTCATCCCATAAGTGGACACCTCTCATCCCATAAGTGGACACCTCTCATCTGATAAGTGGACACCTCTCATCACATAAGTGGACACCTCTCATCTCATAAGTGGACACCTCTCATCCCATAAGTGGACACCTCTCATCCCATAAGTGGACACCTCTCATCGATAAGTGGACACTCTCATCCCATAAGTGGACACCTCCCATCCCATAATTATATGTGGACACCTCTCATCACATAAGTGGACACCTCTCATCTGATAAGTGGACACTCTCATCCCATAAGTGGACACCTCCCATCCCATAATTATATGTGGACACCTCTCATCCCATAAGTGGACACCTCTCATCTCATAAGTGGACACCTCTCATCCCATAAGTGGACACCTCTCATCACATAAGTGGACACCTCTCATCTGATAAGTGGACACCTCTCATCACATAAGTGGACACTCTCATCACATAAGTGGACACCTCCCATCCCATAATTATATGTGGACACCTCTCATCACATAAGTGGACACCTCTCATCTGATAAGTGGACACTCTCATCCCATAAGTGGACACCTCCCATCCCATAATTATATGTGGACACCTCTCATCACATAAGTGGACACCTCTCATCTGATAAGTGGACACCTCTCATCACATAAGTGGACACCTCCCATCCCATAATTATATGTGGACACCTCTCATCACATAAGTGGACACCTCTCATCTGATAAGTGGACACCTCTCATCACATAAGTGGACACCTCCCATCCCATAATTATATGTGGACACCTCTCATCACATAAGTGGACACCTCTCATCTGATAAGTGGACACCTCTCATCACATAAGTGGACACCTCTCATCTCATAAGTGGACACTCTCATCCCATAAGTGGACACCTCTCATCTCATAAGTGGACACCTCTCATCTCATAAGTGGACACCTCTCATCACATAAGTGGACACCTCTCATCACATAAGTGGACACCTCTCATCTCATAAGTGGACACCTCTCATCACATAAGTGGACACTCTCATCACATAAGTGGACACCTCCCATCCCATAATTATGTGGACACCTCTCATCACATAAGTGGACACCTCTCATCTGATAAGTGGACACTCTCATCCCATAAGTGGACACCTCCCATCCCATAATTATATGTGGACACCTCTCATCCCATAAGTGGACACCTCTCATCTCATAAGTGGACACCTCTCATCCCATAAGTGGACACCTCTCATCACATAAGTGGACACCTCTCATCACATAAGTGGACACCTCTCATCTGATAAGTGGACACCTCTCATCACATAAGTGGACACTCTCATCACATAAGTGGACACCTCCATCCCATAATTATATGTGGACACCTCTCATCACATAAGTGGACACCTCTCATCTGATAAGTGGACACTCTCATCCCATAAGTGGACACCTCCCATCCCATAATTATATGTGGACACCTCTCATCACATAAGTGGACACCTCTCATCTGATAAGTGGACACCTCTCATCACATAAGTGGACACCTCCCATCCCATAATTATATGTGGACACCTCTCATCACATAAGTGGACACCTCTCATCTGATAAGTGGACACCTCTCATCACATAAGTGGACACCTCTCATCTCATAAGTGGACACCTCTCATCACATAAGTGGACACCTCTCATCCCATAAGTGGACACCTCTCATCACATAAGTGGACACCTCTCATCCCATAAGTGGACACCTCTCATCACATAAGTGGACACTCTCATCCCATAAGTGGACACTCTCATCACATAAGTGGACACCTCCCATCCCATAATTATATGTGGACACCTCTCATCACATAAGTGGACACCTCTCATCTCATAAGTGGACACCTCTCATCACATAAGTGGACACCTCTCATCTCATAAGTGGACACTCTCATCCCATAAGTGGACACCTCTCATCTGATAAGTGGACACTCTCATCACATAAGTGGACACCTCTCATCCCATAAGTGGACACTCTCATCCCATAAGTGGACACCTCTCATCTGATAAGTGGACACTCTCATCACATAAGTGGACACCTCTCATCACATAAGTGGACACCTCTCATCTCATAAGTGGACACCTCTCATCCGATAATTATAAGTGGACACCTCTCATCCCATAAGTGGACACCTCTCATCCGATAAGTGGACACCTCTCATCCCATAAGTGGACACCTCTCATCCCATAAGTGGACACCTCTCATCTCATAAGTGGACACCTCTCATCTCATAAGTGGACACCTCTCATCACATAAGTGGACACCTCTCATCTCATAAGTGGACACCTCTCATCCGATAATTATAAGTGGACACCTCTCATTCCATAAGTGGACACTCCCATCACATAAGTGGACACCTCTCATCCCATAATTATATGTGGACACCTCTCATCACATAAGTGGACACCTCTCATCTCATAAGTGGACACCTCTCATCTCATAAGTGGACACCTCTCATCACATAAGTGGACACCTCTCATCCCATAAGTGGACACCTCTCATCACATAAGTGGACACCTCTCATCCCATAAGTGGACACCTCTCATCACATAAGTGGACACCTCTCATCCCATAAGTGGACACTCTCATCACATAAGTGGACACTCTCATCACATAAGTGGACACCTCTCATCACATAAGTGGACACTCTCATCACATAAGTGGACACCTCTCATCCCATAAGTGGACACTCTCATCACATAAGTGGACACTCTCATCACATAAGTGGACACCTCTCATCCCATAAGTGGACACTCTCATCACATAAGTGGACACCTCTCATCCCATAAGTGGGACACCTCTCATCACATAAGTGGACACCTCTCATCTGATAAGTGGACACCTCTCATCACATAAGTGGACACCTCCCATCCCATAATTATATGTGGACACCTCTCATCACATAAGTGGACACCTCTCATCTGATAAGTGGACACCTCTCATCACATAAGTGGACACCTCTCATCTCATAAGTGGACACTCTCATCCCATAAGTGGACACCTCTCATCTGATAAGTGGACACTCTCATCACATAAGTGGACACCTCTCATCACATAAGTGGACACCTCTCATCTGATAAGTGGACACTCTCATCACATAAGTGGACACCTCTCATCACATAAGTGGACACCTCTCATCTCATAAGTGGACACCTCTCATCCGATAATTATAAGTGGACACCTCTCATCCCATAAGTGGACACCTCTCATCCGATAAGTGGACACCTCTCATCCCATAAGTGGACACCTCTCATCCGATAAGTGGACACCTCTCATCCCATAAGTGGACACCTCTCATCCCATAAGTGGACACCTCTCATCACATAAGTGGACACCTCTCATCTCATAAGTGGACACCTCTCATCCGATATAAGTGGACACCTCTCATCCCATAAGTGGACACCTCTCATTCCATAAGTGGACACTCCCATCACATAAGTGGACACCTCTCATCCCATAATTATATGTGGACACCTCTCATCACATAAGTGGACACCTCTCATCTGATAAGTGGACACCTCTCATCACATAAGTGGACACCTCTCATCTCATAAGTGGACACTCTCATCCCATAAGTGGACACCTCTCATCTGATAAGTGGACACTCTCATCACATAAGTGGACACCTCTCATCACATAAGTGGACACCTCTCATCTCATAAGTGGACACCTCTCATCCGATAATTATAAGTGGACACCTCTCATCCCATAAGTGGACACCTCTCATCCGATAAGTGGACACCTCTCATCTCATAAGTGGACACCTCTCATCCCATAAGTGGACACCTCTCATCTCATAAGTGGACACCTCTCATCTCATAAGTGGACACCTCTCATCACATAAGTGGACACCTCTCATCTCATAAGTGGACACCTCTCATCCGATAATTATAAGTGGACACCTCTCATCTCATAAGTGGACACCTCTCATCCGATAATTATAAGTGGACACCTCTCATTCCATAAGTGGACACTCCCATCACATAAGTGGACACCTCTCATCTCATAAGTGGACACCTCCCATCCCATAATTATACGTGGACACCTATCCTCCCATAAGTGGACACTCCCATCACATAAGTGGACACCTCTCATCACATAAGTGGACACCTCTCATCTCATAAGTGGACACCTCTCATCCGATAATTATAAGTGGACACCTCTCATCCCATAAGTGGACACCTCTCATTCCATAAGTGGACACTCCCATCACATAAGTGGACACCTCTCATCCCATAATTATATGTGGACACCTCTCATCACATAAGTGGACACCTCTCATCTGATAAGTGGGACACCTCTCATCACATAAGTGGACACCTCTCATCTCATAAGTGGACACTCTCATCCCATAAGTGGACACCTCTCATCTGATAAGTGGACACTCTCATCACATAAGTGGACACCTCTCATCACATAAGTGGACACCTCTCATCTCATAAGTGGACACCTCTCATCCGATAATTATAAGTGGACACCTCTCATCCCATAAGTGGACACCTCTCATCCGATAAGTGGACACCTCTCATCTCATAAGTGGACACCTCTCATCCCATAAGTGGACACCTCTCATCTCATAAGTGGACACCTCTCATCTCATAAGTGGACACCTCTCATCCGATAATTATAAGTGGACACCTCTCATCTCATAAGTGGACACCTCTCATCCGATAATTATAAGTGGACACCTCTCATTCCATAAGTGGACACTCCCATCACATAAGTGGACACCTCTCATCTCATAAGTGGACACCTCCCATCCCATAATTATACGTGGACACCTATCCTCCCATAAGTGGACACTCCCATCACATAAGTGGACACCTCTCATCACATAAGTGGACACCTCTCATCACATAAGTGGACACCTCCCATCCCGTAAGTGGACACTTTGGAGGTCTACAGTATAGCACTGAATAAAGGGCCAATGCACTACATACAGTCATGTGTTCACCTTTATAGAGATGATTGACAGCTCGAAGTGTTTCCTCAATGGGTGTTTTGTGATCTGGAGCATGGAGGTAAAATAACTCTACAGAGTCTTTCTTCAATCTTTTGAGAGATTCATTCAACTGTTCCAGTACTCTGTCATACTTCAAGCCTTTGGATATGAATGCATGCATAATGAGTTATGACAGTGCAAAGTATATTTAAATAATTAAAATAATTGTCCATTTCCTGCAGCAGTTATTTCAATGCAACTTCCATAATACCACAGCATTGGCTTGCATAGCCCGTGCAGATCCAAACTGTTCTTTTTCCAGTTCGAGTTATTTTGGAGTTTTAAAATAATATTTTTGCAATAATTAAGGCTCCTGTTAGGATACCCTGGGTGCCAGAGGTTATTATTTTTTGAGCGTCGGTCTTCTTCTAACCGCTTTCGTGGTTTAACAGTCGATAACTGACCTCTGGAGCCAGGGTGCCGTTAGGAGGGTTACTATAAAGAATTAAAAAACATAAATTTTACTGACCTTTTTCACTCCAAGGATTTGCCTTTGTAGCGATTGTAACCTGAAACATTGAGATCAATGCAATATTCAAAAGGAATTGTAACCATTTGTGCATCTTGATGCAACTAGTGAGGCCCTAATTTCATTGAGCAGCTTTAAATTCCTTAGCCTCCTACGCAGACTTTCTTTGGGCTCGTCACGCAATCTTTCCTGGGGAGGAGAGATTGCGTGATCGTGACGAGCCCAAAGAAAGTCTGCGTAGGAGAGGCTATAAATTCCTGTGAGATCATCAGATCATTAAATAATTTTATTATGACCAGTGATTAGTGAATAATTAAAGGCTGTCAAATATAATATGTCATTAAAAGATGGTTAATCAACTTTGTTTAACAAGGGTGACACATTTAGTCTTATGACGGACAAACCTGTGGCCCTGCAGACTCCAGATCGAATTGGAATTTATTAGAAATGTGGGTTTTTGTGGAGAGAGGAAAACCGGAGTACCCAGAGACAAACCCTCGGAGCAAGAATGAGAATCAACAACAAACTTTCACCCACATACGACTCCAAGTTGGAATCGCTAGTACATCCATTAGTGGGATGCGAGTGCTCTCACCACTGCATCCCTGCTCCCTCACCGCATCACTCATTTGCTGTAGAAGTCCGGGGCAGAAGAGGTTAATTAAACATTATTATATATTCAATCAGAAATTCAGTTGCCAATTTAATAATGCCACCCCAAAAATATAACTGAAATAAATCACTAAATAATACTACAATAATAAATTATTATTATGTATTATCATTAAGAATATTGTCAGATTATATCTTGAGTATCGCAATATCCACTCAGGTGTCCAAATTACATGCCCTGACTATATATCTGGTGTTATTGAACTAGAGTGAGGTCCGTATTTGGCTAATGGTCCATAAACTAGAAAAAAAAAGAACAAGACCAACATTCCCCAAATTATACGGACCGAACAAGTGTAGTTCAATAAAGTTTTTATTATAATGGCTTTTTAAAAATAGAAAACAGTTTTCTTATGTTCAATGTTAAATTCATAAAGGAATTCAGCGAAATGAGTTTGTGAGCGGTCCATTCTTAGCGGTCCATATTTAAAAATTCGGACCGCTCAAGGAACCAATCAGAATGCTCCATTTCATCGTGGACCAGTTTGCCATATAATAAGTAAATTATGTACAAATTCCATTTAGTTTACCTTGGGGTCATTAAGACTGTCAATCGTTCCCATGATTTCCTCACATTTCCCCCCAATATACCTGAAAATAATTTAATAAGAATTACTTTTCAGGGTTTCAGATATAAAGTCAAGCTGATACATACATGTTGGCTGTGAAATATTTTACCATGATGAATATCAACTTACGCATGGGCCGTGTCAAAATCGTAAACACCATGTTCCAGACAAACTCTTATAAAACTCTTTTGACTGCAACATAAATAAATTACTAGTGTTATCTAAATGTCAACAGTATATATAGATATTTTGATTGTCAACTTTTTAAGCAATAACTAAAAATAAATGCAGCCTCATAAATTTATCAATTAAAGGTTTCATTTTTTAAAAAGGATAAATTACCTGGTATATATCATGTAATGCACATAAGCGGAGCACATAAGAGGCGGGGGGGGTTACTCGGGTATAAATATAGTGACGGGGATGTCCAAGTGAGGCCAAATTGTGAGACCAAAAACACAGTCAGGACTACTAGGCTCAAACCAGACCCAAAAAAGTCCCACGGCCCAGAACATAACCCCCCAAAAGTCCCATAAAAATGAGACCCTGGGTTACGCTTTTTGTCAACCCTCCAAAAAGTCCTTACCAAAATCCCGGGGGGACTCCCATGTAAAAGGTGTCGGGGATGATCGTCGGAAATTGTGAAAAGAACCCCTGAAAAAGGTACCATAAATACATATTGTGGGTGTGGCTCCAATTCATTTTCACCCCTAAGAGGTACCAATTCTAAGACAAAACTAGTTCTTGTCATAATATTATTTGTTCCCGCTTAATACCCTAAGAGGTACCGGAATAACTCTAACGGTAGTCATTTTAGATTTTAACACCCCTAAGCGGTACCAAACCACAAATTTTAACCCCTAAAATGTACGACGATCACCCCAGCCACTTTCATATCGAAGGGGCCATATTTGGGGGCACTCCCTTACATATGCTATATAGGTACGTGCCGCTAGACAGGGTATGGTTTTTAAGCATTTTGGTCTGCAACAGGGTATAACAAACAACATTTTTTGGTCTGGAACAGGGTTATCAGTTTGACAGAAGTTAGCACGAAGATCGGTAATTGATATTCTGGAATAGGATATGTTAGTCAGATGAAAAGGAAATGTGTAGGAGTATTAAAATTAAAGAAGCTTTGCAACTACAAGTTTGCAGTCCTGCTTACTGGTCCGGTTTAGCCTTTTGGGCTAGGAAAAAAAAATCTAAAAATAGTCTGGAACAGGGTATCTTTTTTAACATTTAGTCTGGAACAGGATCGCAAATTAAAATTAGCGTTTTGTGGTCTGGTACAGGGTAAGGGGAGCCATACACACAGCTGGTCTATTAAGACAGCTGCAATTGTGAGGATATCCTGTAGCATATCTATACACCATACACACCCAGTGTAACCTCACCTGTTCTGCAGTGAATTGATTTCCAAATTCATTACAACCAATGCAGGTCTTAACAGGAACAGTACCGGCCATCTTCACTTGAAATCACACCCTGAAAATCACGCCTTCCCAGCTTAGTAGAAAAGCAGCCGAAAGATGAATGTACTCGCCTGCACTCGGCTGCTTTTCCTGGCGTTTCTAGCGTTCTTCTAATAAGTTATTCCGATTTTAATTATTCTGTTTTCTCGATTAATTTCCAACTATTTCAAGCATTCTCACGGATAAAAATATGTCACCTGGCAGTGTACTGTTCCCCTTCTGTTCAACTTCTTTGTTCTGTTCCCATGCAGACAAACCGAGCTTTCTCGTCCCCAGTCGCTAGCCGTTTTCCGTGACCACGCGACACTACTCGAAGACATGCATTTAGCGAGAGCGCGTAACCCAGACACTTAGATTTGTTTTTAGTAAAAAAAGAAAAAGGACAAATAAGAGGGTATAGCATGAGCTATAGGAGACATGGGATTTGACTAAATAAAAGCAAATTACTTACAAAAGAAGTAGTCCTTTGTCTTTAATTGCCATCTTAGCCGACTATACATTGGGTATTTGAGGCATAATAACCACAGCTTTGTATCCATTCAATCGTGTTTCTTCACTGTTGTTACGATACTGAACTCGGAGGCCCGGATGCTAAGCTAATTTGCATTTGTGATTCAATTGTGCTAATAAAAAAATCACCAGGTGGGAATAACTTTTTCGTTGCTAGCCCCCGAGATTTTGGGTTTCTGGCCAATCACAGATCTAGAGCCGAGAAAACCATGGGTATTGTTTTTCAAATTCGTGGTAAGCTGGTAAGGGCAACGAAAACTCTCTGTCCCTCAGTTAGTAGAAAAACTGCGACAAAATCAAGACTTTCCCCCACGGGTATGGCCACATGAAAAATGTAAACAGGAATTTATTAAATAAATTTCGACTGAATAAAAACAAATCACTAGTACAATGAAGTAGTTCTTTATCTTTTATTGTCTCCTTTGCCACTATTCGTTTGATATCGAGGGCATAAAAGCTGGCTTGTTTAACAAATAATTATCTCTGTTCGGTCCTCCAAAAACGATATTCTAGAGGGTTAAATGAGGGTAAAGGGGGCAATGAGGATAATAGAGTGTAATGAGGGTAAAGAGGGTAATGAAGGTAAAGAGGGTAATAGAGGGTAATGAGGGTAATAGAGGGTAATGAGGGTAATAGAGGGAAATAGAGGATAATAGAGGTTAATTAATAGAGGGTAATGAGGGTAATAGAGTGTAATAGCGGGTAATAGAGGGTAATGGAGGGTAATGAGGGTAATGGAGGGTAATGAGGGTAATAGAGGGTAATGAGGGTAATGAGGGTATATGAGGGTAATTGCTTAGGAAATTTGGGATGAAAATCGTGGGCTCGGTCCGGTCTTGTAGAAGGGAATTCGCTTTCAGGCGATAATTGTTCCCTCGACTGTGAAGGGGAGTTATCTCTCAAGTCGTCTAGCTCTTGTGTGTTCCAAAATGAAACACAAAACATAACATACTGTAATGACATAGATATAAAACGAAAGAAATTAGATTGTGGACCTAAAACGAAATACAAGGCCATGGGCCAACCTCGTTCCCAGGGTCTCTCTTCTTTCCGCTAGAAAAAGGTCTGATGCTTTTGGCGGGAAGAAGAGAGACCCTGGGAACGAGGTTGGGCCGTGGGCTTATATTCAGGCCGGTACTGATATAAAAATTGTATGTTTTGAGTGCTGACAGTCTGATAATCAGATTGTCAGAATTCAAAACATACAATATTTATATACATATCTGATTGAGTGCTACACAGCAACAAACAATTTTTTGTTTTATTCAGGAGTACTTGTTAATGGTGGGATCATGCGTTTCAGATTTGTGGGGGAGAGGGGTGGTTGCTTTCGACTAAAAAACAACAACTGTTACCTAAAAAACTTGATAGATTAATATTATTATTCGTCTTTAAAACTTTTCAAATTTACTTCATCCCTTTCGATCTCAGTATAGCGTTCTAGCTAGGTATAGAAGCTGCTTTCACACCTACAAACATAATAATATGTGTCTATAATTCTGTCTGGCATTTCACTCATATTTGGTCAAAGTAGTCTCGAGTGCAAATGCGTCATTATCCGGCTATTTATCTTGTGGAGAGATGTTATAAGTTTGTTTCTAGACGATAAAAGCATGACCCAATGTGATAAGGGAAAATGTTAACAAAGCTAACAGTTGGCCCTCCTCAGCTTGCGCAGTGGGTCTTTCTGTAAAGTAGGTGTATAGTTGCCACTTGGATTAAAATAGTCACATAGGTTTGTTTAAGACCTACTCAATGATCCCTGTTATAGAAATTTTCCACGAATGACAAAAGTCAAGTTGACAAACACGATGAGCCTTCCATGGTCAGTTCAGCGGAAATACAATGGACAGTCGCCATTAATTTCGCCCCAGGCTTCTTCAAAAACTTTGACCACATCTGTCGAGAGGAGAGAAAAGAAATG
Source organism: Desmophyllum pertusum (assembly GCA_029204205.1). Lineage (NCBI taxonomy): Eukaryota > Metazoa > Cnidaria > Anthozoa > Scleractinia > Caryophylliidae > Desmophyllum > Desmophyllum pertusum. Next base: position 772,141 of record MU826381.1, read on the forward strand.
CAGTTATGAAGAGCAAATAGCATACATGTCATCTGGCTAGCTCAGTTGGAAAGAACTTAATCCCTTGTTTAATTAGCGATATTTTTTAAAAACACACTAGATTCAGTAAGAAGCTACAATAGTTTATTAGAGCGGTTCGCGAAACCAAAACCAAGTAATGGATACAATGGCCAATCACAACAAACGTAAACAACACAATAAACCAATAAGAACTCGAAGCAAATACACGTAACCGGCGCCAAGCGCGGGAAAAACGCGTGCAACCAAGTTGTGATTGGCTTTAGTTTTGCATCTGATTGGTTAAGAACTGGTGGCGCATAGTAAAGCAAAACCAAAGTAAGTCACTTTTGACACTCGATTGAAAACCGCACTAAGGTAACCAGGAACAAGAATGGTGAAGATTACGGAAGATTGGAGACCGATTATACGAACGATTAACCTATAAATATTTCAGGATGCACAGTGGCCAACAACCTCACAGCTGTTATGTGGGGAGAAGCGTTGCGTGACGAACCACTTGTTAAATAACAGAGACTATCCGTGACGAGGTTCCCATGAGTAGTACGTACGTAGTTGCTCAACGGTATAATTATATAACAGCCCTAAATGTGAAACTTGAATGTTCAGTCACCTTCTGAGATAAGCAGACTGAACATAATGTTAGCTCATACCTTCATGTAAGGGCCCGTGTTTTTGTACTCTTAAGGTTTTCCTCCAAGTGTTTGACAGAAGATGCTCCAACAATAACAGCATCTAAAACAGCAAAACAGGTATAAGTCTCTGCTAACTACCGGTACCTTTTTCTCTCGGAATCCCGTCTTTGAGAGTGAGCCCGTGGTTTTCCATTCCAGGTTGCTCAGTAACATGACGTATGTTGTGACGACACGTTCATGTGATAACTTTCGGTATGCTCGGGAGCGCTCGTGCAACTTTTCGGATTCGTTAAAAAAACTCTTGGGGTGTATTTAGCAGAAATGGCATTTCTCAGAATACAAGGTGACTAAATAGACAAAAGCAAAAAGGAGGAGCAACCCGGCAAGTATTTGCATTGCGTACCTCCATGAGCACCGTCCATCTTGGAGTGATGATACATCCATCTAAGGGACGCATCAATCAAGCTCACTTTTCCTTCACCGTAAATGCGATCCAATGTTGTTTTGAGTTTGTCAAGTGAATCAAACAATGGCTTCTTCCAAAACCGCTTCACATAGCTGGAAAAAAAGATCAAAAAAATTAAAATATTTAGTTGGACGACGAGAGACTGGATGCGAGTACTCAACTTCCCATCATACCCGCACAACCGGAAAATCACTGCGTTTACACTGGGTATGAAACTCAATCTAACGCATCCCGCGAGCGAGAGGTCTGAGATTGCGCGCAAAAAATTCAAAATCGATCAACAACCAATCAGTCTCTGTGGAGCTGCGTCATCAGTATGGAATTTGTCCAACACAAGCTCATTTCGAGAGTCTCTCCGCGCGATGAGAGAGAACCTTGGTGAACATTAAGACCCAGCTCGGTGACCTTTCGGAAAATCTTCGGAATGATCGGTTTTTGTTTCGTCAACTTACACATCAGCCCACGGGCCAGTACCAGCATAACGACCATGCTGAATCTTGCCGCTATCTTTATCCTCGTAGCGATGTTTTCCTGTTAACAGTCCTCCTGCGAGCTACAATATAGAACAAACAATTAGGTACTGTGAATAGCAGTGTCAACTTCGGAGCTCTACGATGAAGTACTCACTGGGTTGTATGCATAGAAAGCTATTCCAAATCTTCTCAGACAGGGAAAGAGTTCTTTTTCTACGTCCCTGAAATAAATTAAATAAGTTATCGTTCAAACAAACTTGAAAAGACAAAATGCCTAAAACTTAACTGAGAGTGATCTGCAAAAAAATCCTTTCCCCTTATAATGTGAAGTTACATGAAACAATTTTTAACAACGATTTTTAACGCAACAGTTGTTGCGTAAAAATCAACATCGTGTAACATGGCACACAGGACCATTTTTAACGCGCCATTTTGTTGCGGGCAACATGGTGCAGGTGTTTTAAAGCAATTTAAAAACCTGTAACATTGACAGCTGCCCAAATTTTAATGTTGCGTTAAAAATCTTCCCGTGTAAGTTTTGTATGGGGAGGCTCTGCCCAGAGGTCCAACCCCTTACCCTTTTATATACCATTTTTTGACAGAAAAGGTATCCCTTTCATATACCTTCCATTGAAAATGGTACCCCTTTCATATACCTTCCATAGAAATTATAAAAATGGTACCCCTTTCACATACCTACAGTAGAAACACTGCATCCTTTTTCTATACCCTTGGAATGAACTTAATGAACAATATATATCCCCAGAAGGAAGTGGAAGGAAGCTGTCTTACGATGGCTAGAACTTCAAACCTGCAGTCCACCTCATACCTAAATGACAGTTTCCCTACCCTTTTCTATACTCCATCTCGTGAAATCCCTACCCTTTTATATAACTCCAGTCTGAAAAGGTACCCCTTTCAGGCGGAGCCTCCCCGTATAGTCCATTATAGGGAGTACCCCCCCCCCCCCCCGGGCCTGTAAACTAACATGGAAAAGGAGCCACACTAAGATACCACAAGCTTATGACACGCCGTAGAAAGAGCTTCTCGCATTCTTCCAACATCCCGCGTGATTTATCGAGATCATGATAAATATTAGAAATGCACGCTATACTGTTCATGTTTGTTGTAGTTCCTGCGAACATTTCCCATCTTTAACTCTCACCTTATGACAGGATTGTACATTCCTTGGTATACAGTCGGTAATGGATAGTTATTCATCTTACACAGGTAATAGATTTCTGCCTAAACAGCCAAGAAAAATGAAACAAAGTCGATGTCTACAATAAATTCATGTGTCCTAATTTGCCATTTATTCATCCATTCATTCATTCATGGATTTTATGTTGAGTAGTACAAAGCATAACCAATAAAAAGAGCTTAAGTTAGACTAGGACACTTACCACTTGCCATGACGAATAATTGGAAAGACCAAAAGATTTAAATTTTCCTTCTAAAAAATGTGAAAAAACAAGCGATTAGTAGGAGTTTACTACGTACCTACATGTATCAGTTCATGAGAGGTACAATGTAGCTAGGATAATAAATACGGTACATCTATTAGAGTGGGCCCTCTCATAAGTGGAACACACCCATAAGTGTGTTGGCCCACCACTTGTACTTAGGCCTCCTCGGAGGGAAACTACATCTGGGCTCCCCAGGTTCTAAGTACAAGTGGCGGGCCAACAAGTGGACACCTCTCATAAGTGGACACACCCATAAGTGGAAACACACACACTTATGGGTGTGGCCACTTATGGGAGATGTCACACCCATAAGTGGACACACCCTGATAAGTGTACTCCTTTACCTTTATAGAGATGATTGACAGCTTGAAGCGTTTCCTCAATGGGTGTTTTGTGATCTGGAGCATGGAGGTAAAACAACTCCACAGAGTCTTTCTTCAATCTTTTGAGAGATTCATTCATCTGTTCCAGTACTCTGTCATACTTCAGACCTAATTAAAGAATGCATACATTTAGTAAAAATAATTGTCTGATATTTTCAATGCCAAATTTTAATTTTGGAAGTTAGGTGGGCTTTTTAGAAGTGCATATATTTGCAGTGCACAGTTGACATACAGACCACAGTTAGCTGGCACATGGAAACAAGACTTCTTGCAGGTCTTTACATTTCTTACCCTGCACTGGTGCTATTAAAATTAGCTCAAGAGGTGACCTGCCCTTCAAGGAAAACCTGCGACAGCTAAAATGAAGTCATTACAGACAATATTGTTTGTTTTTCAACAGGGACCTTGCTAATTTCTGACAGGGGCAGGAACTAAAATGGCACAGTATGGAGTACTGACTAACAACATGACAGACATAAATTAACTATACAACAAACCTGGGCCTTTCTCGCCCCATGGATTGGCCTTTGTGGCAATAAACACCTGTTTAAAATAAAACGTTACCGGTAATTGAAAACTAATCAATGTTCTTAAATAATTATTAATATTAAGTTTACTTATCTTATCTGTGAATAAAAATTTAGTTGTCAATAATACCTTGGGATCTTTAAGGCTGTCAATCTCTCCCATAATCTCTTCGCTCTTTCCATTGTTTATACCTTTAATTTAAAATGAATTATCAAAGCAAAATAATTTAGCCATTATAATAAAAACTTTATTGAACTAGCTTGTTCGGTCCGTATTGGGAAATATTGGTCTCGTTCTTACCAATATTTTCCCAATACGGACCTCACACTAGTTCAATAACATCTATGAATAACATACGTGTACTGTAATTCCCTGAAGTTTCTGGACTTCATTTTAAATACATCAACAAAATTCCCAAATGGACCACTTTATTGAAAAACTTTTAATAAGCTATAATAATATACACTTACGCTACCCTGCGAGCAGAGTCGCTTTTGATCTTAGAAAAATCGGGAAGATCGAAAGCGACTCTGCTTGCAGGGTACTTAACACTTACACATGAGCTGTGTCAAAATTGTAAACACCATTATCCATACAAATGTTTACAAACTCTTTTGCCTGCAATAAATTACAAAATGATAATGTGACTGTACAGATAATACAGAATATATCCTCATTAAAGTGTATGTGGTAGATGCTGTGGCCTAATAGTTTAGTGTGTTGGACTATGGGATTGAATCAGCTGGATTTGAGAGCTGCCTGGCCTGAGGTTCATTGTGTTGTGTTCTTGGGCAAGACACTTAACTCTCACAGTGCCTCTCAACTCCACCCCAGGAGCATAAATGGCTCTGGCTGCCCGATAAGCATTATACTCCTCAGCCAGTCAGAAATATATCTGGAATGTTTATTGTGTCGCTGGCAAGTCTATCACATGATATTAATCTGAAAGTTCATGTCGACACCACATGATACCACAGTACCTGGTCTGCAGCACATTGTCTTCCAAATTCCATACATCCAATTGATGTCTTAACAGGGACAGTGGCCATCTGGAAATAAAAGTGATGGATATATTTTGCCTTAAATGCTCAATGTACAACATTACAATGTCTCAGAGGGGTACAGTACTTGAGGGTATAAAGTAATGGGGGACGCATGCGTGAACTGGCAAATTATTTCTTTTATTATGATTTTTTATATGAGATTTTTTTTTTTTTTTTTGGGGGGGGGGGGGGGGGTGGTTCTAACACTGTTGAGATATCTGGGTGGTTTATATTTCTTTTTGGGAGAGTACCCCTCTGATCATGACCGGTTAGCTGAGAGAGTTTTCAGAGCATTTGAAATTTAATTGACTACTTGAAAAAGCCCGTTTATCCTGGGAAATAATTTGTCTAAAATTTATTTATAGTAATTAAGTAATGCACCAGATGTAAGCTTATATGTAAAAGAACGTCTCATGATCTGGCAAAAAACAGCTGATGAAATAAAACATGGCGGAAAACCTTGAAAAATGTCAAAACGTATTTTAAGAGTGTATTCTGAGAGTTAAAAGAGTTAAAGCGTGTTACAACAAGTTATAAAGTGAAATTACACATACCTGATAAGAGGTATTTACCTGTACCTTAGTAAGATGCCGTGAAAAGAGTTTTGAAGCTGGCAAGCGCAAGAAACCCACGCGAGAGAACATGAGTGCGTGACGCGTGACTTACATGTAAAACGCGACAACCAAACTCGTCCCCAGGACCATCTCCGCTTTCAAGTTGAGGCTAAATTTTGGCTAAATTTGCGTGACTACGTTTTCATTCGTCCCAGGGCCTGGCCGCGTATGATGAGTGACGAAGCAAGCTTTCAAAAATTAATTTGACTTTTTCAGATCTCTTTCAACAGTGTTTTCCGTAACGCGCGGTCAGGGGGACTAAGACCCGTGTAATATGACTGTAATATACGGTCTCATCTGATTTGCACTCGTTTTGGTGCGTATTCGCGCGCTAAAATGCTATGTCCTATAATAACTGACAGGGTACACATCGGGGTACACATGTCACTTCAATATATGGTCGGTCATTGGTTCAGTACAGCAACAATAGAAAAACTGCGCACATAGCATCTACGACGTCGTACTAAAAGAGGGGGTGAATAGGGGTATGCGAATCCGCTAATCCGCTATAATTTTTGGCTAAATCCGTCAATCCGCAAATATTTTTGCTATAATCCGAATCCGCGAAACTTTCAGGCCCAAACGCTGTGTATGATGTTAACAAAGGACGAGAAAAATGACTGCCGAAAGTTGGGCAGCAACCATCACAGACGGGAGTTTCTAGGGAGGTTCGCGGGCATGCTCGCCTGGGAAAATTTTAAAACCTAAGCCCTCGGAAATGCGCTTTCCAGCAATTTGAGGATCAATTGAAGTTTTTTAGTTACTATGAGTTTGTCACAATTATTTTGCGCTAACTATAAAAAAATAAAAACAGAAACAAGATTATCCCTAAAAGTTGACAATAATTGAGGTGGATTTTTGTTGTTTATAAATTTCTAAATTTGATATTCTCATCACGAACTTAGATATATATTTTACTCATTTTTACTCATTTTACTCATTTTACTCATTTTACTCATTTTACTCATTTTACTCATTTTTACTCATTTTACTCATTTTACTCATTTTACTCATTTTTACTCATTTTACTCATTTTACTCATTTTTACTCATTTTACTCATTTGTACTCATTTTTACTCATTTTACTCATTTTACTCATTTTACTCATTTTTACTCATTTTACTCATTTTTACTCATTTTACTCATTTTTACTCATTTTACTCATTTTACTCATTTTACTCATTTTACTCATTTTACTCATTTTACTCATTTTACTCATTTTACTCATTTTACTCATTTTACTCATTTTACTCATTTTACTCATTTTACTCATTTTACTCATTTTTACTCATTTTTACTCATTTTACTCATTTTTACTCATTTTACTCATTTTACTCATTTTACTCATTTTACTCATTTTTACTCATTTTACTCATTTTACTCATTTTTACTCATTTTACTCATTTTACTCATTTTTCTCATTTTACTCATTTTTACTCATTTTTACTCATTTTACTCATTTTTCTCATTTTACTCATTTTTACTCAGTTTACTCATTTTACTCATTTTTACTCATTTTTACTCATTTTACTCATTTTTACTCATTTTACTCATTTTACTCATTTACTCATTTTTACTCATTTTACTCATTTTACTCATTTTTACTCATTTTACTCATTTTACTCATTTTACTCATTTTACTCATTTTACTCATTTTTACTCATTTTTACTCATTTTACTCATTTTACTCATTTTTACTCATTTTACTCATTTTACTCATTTTTCTCATTTTACTCATTTTACTCATTTTACTCATTCTTACTCATTTTACTCATTTTTACTCATTTTACTCATTTTACTCATTTTACTCATTTTTACTCATTTTACTCATTTACTCATTTTACTCATTTTACTTCATTTTTACTCATTTTACTCATTTTTACTCATTTTACTCATTTTACTCATTTTACTCAATTTTACTCATTTTACTCATTTTACTCATTTTTACTCATTTTACTCATTTTTACCAGGAGCCATTACCCAATGGGCTCCTGTTTTTACTCATTTTTACTCATTTTACTCATTTTACTCATTTTTACTCATTTTACTCATTTTTACTCATTTTACTCATTTTTACTCATTTTACTCATTTTACTCCATTTTACTCATTTTACTCATTTTTACTCATTTTACTCATTTTACTCATTTTACTCATTTTTACTCATTTTACTCATTTTACTCATTTTACTCATTTTACTCATTTTACTCATTTTACTCATTTTACTCATTTTACTCATTTTTACTCATTTTTACTCATTTTACTCATTTTACTCATTTTACTCATTTTACTCATTTTACTCATTTTACTCATTTTACTCATTTTACTCATTTTTACTCAATTTACTCAGTTTTACTCAGTTTACTCATTTTACTCATTTTACTCATTTTACTCATTTTACTCATTTTTACTCATTTTACTCATTTTACTCATTTTACTCATTTTACTCATTTACTCATTTTACTCATTTTACTCATTTTTACTCATTTTACTCATTTTACTCATTTTTACTCATTTTACTCATTTTTACTCATTTTTCTCATTTTACTCATTTTTACTCATTTTTACTCATTTTACTCATTTTTCTCATTTTACTCATTTTTACTCAGTTTACTCATTTTACTCATTTTTACTCATTTTTACTCATTTTACTCATTTTTACTCATTTTACTCATTTTACTCATTTACTCATTTTACTCATTTTACTCATTTTACTCATTTTTACTCATTTTACTCATTTTTACTCATTTTACTCATTCTTACTCATTTTACTCATTTTTACTCATTTTACTCATTTTACTCATTTTACTCATTTTACTCATTTTACTCATTTTTACTCATTTTACTCATTTTACTCATTTTACTCATTTTTACTCATTTTACTCATTTTACTCATTTTTCTCATTTTACTCATTTTTACTCATTTTACTCATTTACTCATTTTTACTCATTTTACTCATTTTACTCATTTTTTACTCATTTTTACTCATTTTACTCATTTTACTCATTTTTACTCATTTTACTCATTCTTACTCATTTTACTCATTTTTACTCATTTTACTCATTTTACTCATTTTTACTCATTTTTACTCATTTTACTCATTTTACTCATTTTACTCATTTTACTCATTTTTACTCATTTTTCTCATTTTTACTCATTTTTACTCATTTTACTCATTTACTCATTTTTACTCATTTTACTCATTTACTCATTTTTACTCATTTTTACTCATTTACTCATTTTACTCATTTTTACTCATTTTACTCATTCTTACTCATTTTACTCATTTTTACTCATTTTACTCATTTTACTCATTTTACTCATTTTTACTCATTTTACTCATTTACTCATTTTACTCATTTTACTCATTTTTACTCATTTTTACTCATTTTACTCATTTTACTCAATTTTACTCATTTTACTCATTTTTACTCAATTTACTCAGTTTTACTCATTTTTACTCATTTTACTCATTTTACTCATTTTACTCATTTTTACTCATTTTACTCATTTTTACTCATTTTACTCATTTTTACTCATTTTACTCATTTTACTCATTTTACTCATTTTTACTCATTTTACTCATTTTACTCATTTTACTCATTTTACTCATTTTTACTCATTTTACTCATTTTTACTCATTTTTACTCATTTTACTCATTTTACTCAATTTTACTCATTTTACTCATTTTACTCAATTTACTCAGTTTTACTCATTTTTACTCATTTACTCATTTTACTCATTTTACTCATTTTTACTCATTTTACTCATTTTTACTCATTTTACTCATTTTTACTCATTTTACTCATTTTACTCATTTTTACTCATTTTACTCATTTTACTCATTTTACTCATTTTACTCATTTACTCATTTTTACTCATTTTACTCATTTTACTCATTTTACTCATTTTTTACTCATTTTTACTCATTTTACTCATTTTACTCATTTACTCATTTTACTCATTTTTACTCATTTACTCATTTTACTCATTTTTACTCATTTTTACTCATTTTACTCATTTTTACTCATTTTTACTCATTTTACTCATTTTTACCAGAGCCCATTACCCAATGGGCTCCTGTTTTTACTCATTTTTACTCATTTTACTCATTTTACTCATTTTACTCATTTTTACTCAATTTACTCAGTTTTACTCATTTTTACTCATTTTACTCATTTTACTCATTTTTACTCATTTTACTCATTTTTACTCATTTTACTCATTTTACTCATTTTACTCATTTTTACTCATTTTACTCATTTTACTCATTTTACTCATTTTTACTCATTTTACTCATTTTTACTCATTTTACTCATTTTTACTCATTTTACTCATTTAACTCATTTTACTCATTTTATCATTTTACTCATTTTACTCATTTTACTCATTTTTACTCATTTTACTCATTTTTACTCATTTTACTCTTTTACTCATTTTACTCATTTTTACTCATTTTACATTTTACTCATTTTACTCATTTTTACTCATTTTTACTCATTTTACTCATTTTTACTCATTTTACTCATTTTTACTCATTTACTCATTTTACTCATTTTACTCATTTTTACTCATTTTTACTCATTTTACTCATTTTTACTCATTTTACTCATTTTTACTCATTTTACTCATTTTACTCATTTTACTCATTTTTACTCATTTTACTCATTTTACTCATTTTACTCATTTTACTCATTTTACTCATTTTACTCATTTTTACTCATTTTACTCATTTTACTCATTTTACTCATTTTTACTCATTTTACTCATTTTTACTCATTTTACTCATTTTTACTCATTTTACTCATTTTACTCATTTTACTCATTTTTACTCATTTTACTCATTTTACTCATTTTACTCATTTTACTCATTTTACTCATTTTTACTCATTTTTACTCATTTTACTCATTTTACTCATTTTTACTCATTTTACTCATTTTACTCATTTTTCTCATTTTACTCATTTTTACTCATTTTACTCATTTTACTCATTTACTCATTTTACTCATTTTACTCATTTTTACTCATTTTACTCATTCTTACTCATTTTACTCATTTTTACTCATTTTACTCATTTTACTCATTTTACTCATTTTTACTCATTTTACTCATTTTACTCATTTTACTCATTTTACTCATTTTTTACTCATTTTACTCATTTTTACTCATTTTACTCATTTTACTCATTTTACTCAATTTTACTCATTTTACTCATTTTACTCATTTTTACTCATTTTACTCATTTTTACCAGGAGCCCATTACCCAATGGGCTCCTGTTTTTACTCATTTTTACTCATTTTACTCATTTTACTCATTTTTACTCATTTTACTCATTTTTACTCATTTTACTCATTTTTACTCATTTTACTCATTTTTACTCATTTTTACTCATTTTACTCATTTTTACTCATTTACTCATTTTACTCATTTTTACTCATTTTACTCATTTTTACTCATTACTCAGTTTACTCAGTTTTACTCATTTTACTCATTTTACTCATTTTACTCATTTTACTCATTTTACTCATTTTACTCATTTTTACTCATTTTTACTCATTTTACTCATTTGTACTCATTTTACTCATTTTACTCATTTTTACTCATTTACTCATTTTACTCATTTACTCATTTTTACTCAATTTACTCAGTTTTACTCAGTTTTACTCATTTTACTCATTTTACTCATTTTTACTCATTTTACTCATTTTTACTCATTTTACTCATTTTTACTCATTTTACTCATTTTACTCATTTTACTCATTTTACTCATTTTACTCATTTTTACTCATTTTACTCATTTTACTCATTTTTACTCATTTTACTCATTTTACTCATTTTTCTCATTTTACTCATTTTTTACTCATTTTTACTCATTTTACTCATTTTTCTCATTTTACTCATTTTTACTCAGTTTACTCATTTTACTCATTTTTACTCATTTTTACTCATTTTTACTCATTTTACTCATTTTACTCATTTTACTCATTTTACTCATTTTACTCATTTTACTCATTTTACTCATTTTACTCATTTTACTCATTTTACTCATTTTTACTCATTTTACTCATTTTACTCATTTTTTTACTCATTTTACTTCATTTTACTCATTTTTCTCATTTTACTCATTTTTCACTCCATTTTTACTCATTTACTCATTTTTACTCATTTTACTCATTTTACTCATTTTTACTCATTTTACTCATTTTACTCATTTTACTCATTTTTACTCATTTTTTACTCATTCTTACTCATTTTACTCATTTTTACTCATTTTACTCATTTTACTCATTTTACTCATTTTTACTCATTTTACTCATTTACTCATTTTACTCATTTTACTCATTTTTACTCATTTTACTCATTTTTACTCATTTTTACTCATTTTACTCATTTTTACTCAATTTTACTCATTTACTCATTTTTACTCAATTTACTCAGTTTCACTCATTTTTACTCATTTTACTCATTTTACTCATTTTACTCATTTTTACTCATTTTACTCATTTTTACTCATTTTACTCATTTTTACTCATTTTACTCATTTTACTCATTTTTACTCATTTTTACTCATTTTACTCATTTTACTCATTTTACTCATTTACTCATTTTTACTCATTTTACTCATTTTACTCATTTTACTCATTTTTACTCATTTTTACTCATTTTACTCATTTTACTCATTTTACTCATTTTACTCATTTTTACTCATTACTCATTTTACTCATTTTACTCATTTTTACTCATTTTACTCATTTTTACTCATTTTTACTCATTTTACTCATTTTTACCAGGAGCCCATTACCCAATGGGCTCCTGTTTTTACTCATTTTACTCATTTTACTCATTTTACTCATTTTACTCATTTTTACTCAATTTACTCAGTTTTACTCATTTTTACTCATTTTACTCATTTTACTCATTTTACTCATTTTTACTCATTTTACTCATTTTACTCATTTTACTCATTTTTACTCATTTTACTGCATTTTACATCATTGTACTCATTTTTACTCATTTTACTCATTTTTTACTCATTTTTACTCATTTTACTTATTTTACTCATTTTACTCATTTTTACTCATTTTACTCATTTTTACTCATTTTACTCATTTTTACTCATTTTACTCATTTTACTCATTTTACTCATTTTTTACTCATTATTACTCATTTTACTCATTTTACTCATTTTACTCATTTTACTCATTTTTACTCATTTTACTCATTTTACTCATTTTACTCATTTTACTCATTTTTACTCATTTTACTCATTTTTACCAGGAGCCCATTACCCAATGGGCTCCTGTTTTTTACTCATTTTTACTCATTTACTCATTTTACTCATTTTACTCATTTTTACTCATTTTACTCATTTTACTCATTTTTACTCATTTTACTCATTTTTACCAGGAGCCCATTACCCAATGGGCTCCTGTTTTTACTCATTTTTACTCATTTTACTCATTTTACTCATTTTACTCATTTTACTCATTTTTTACTCATTTTACCCAGGAGCCCATTACCCGGAGCCTCCATACGTACTATATTCTTGAGTTCAACCCTTGTCCCGTTTCAGTTTATTTTTAGAATTGATCTTCCCGCGAAATTATCTTGTTTCCGCTGACCGCTGACGTCCCCCCACTGAGACCAAAAAAAAAAAAAAATGGCGGCCAAATGGGGGAATCCACTCTTGGTTCCTTCGTCCGTTTTCCTTTACAATTTTACGTCCGTTCCTATTCTTACAACCGAGGGAAACTGGTTGTTAGCTGAATGGAAGTTAATAAAACAACTTGATTGAACTGGAAGCGAATGAATGTCATCTTGCAAACATCGCGGTGCGCGATCAAAACTTTCATCGATAGTTGTCTTTGTCTGTCTTGTTCGAGTGGTGTTCCTTGTGTGGTGTTGTCGCGATGTAAGCCTTTCGAAGAGATTCGAAATGAAGCGCTCTGTAGAGGATTCGGTCTTTCCGAGATCCATAGCAGTAAAACAGGGAAACAATTTATAGCGGCTAATATTTGGATTTCGGCCGTCGTGGAGGCAATGGCGAAAGTGCGAGCTCGAGCGGTCGTGTTAGCGAAAAACACGATACTAATGTTGTACCCGAAGCGAAAAATGTGAAGGATATCCAGCGAAGGGGACTCCAGGAAAAGAAAGCTAGCAGTTCTGCAGAGAATAATAAGGTGGACAGGCCTACACGGCGACTACAGCTCGTGACATTTCATTTTGTACATTTTCTGTTCTCTATTATAAAATTCGGTTTTGCTTTAAAATAGCCTGGAAGGCGGCTGCACGCCTTTCAGAGATGGAAGGCGGCTTGCATTGGCAGGTTAGGTTTGCTTCAAGCGTGTTTCTAACGCGTAATATATGTTTTATTATGAGGAGGATTTTCGAGTAGAGGCCTTCGACTGTGTACACTTCTAGAAAAATTGGCTCAGAGGTCATGTTTGATTTCCTGTCAGGCTTTCGTCCTTTACGAAGCTACAATAATTTGTTTAGATAGATGCTAAGGTTATATCTCTTGCATCAATCGATGTTTGTTTCCTCCTTTGTTCGTAGTGTGATGTTCTTCGGTGTTCTTGCAACGCAAGATAACATAAATATCCCACGCGTATTCGATTTATTGTTTTGCGTGTTGTATGCCAGTTTCTTCTAGCTTTCTGAGCACTCTATTTATGTCGATTGTCCACGCACGTGTTCTTCTTGCAAACCCCTCTTAAAAGTGGGGTTGATGCTATAGCATTTTAAGTGCGAATATTTTTGCCTCTCTACCGTTTTATGAACCGGGTTTTTTTTATGAGTGCCGGCGCCAAATCGACTACATTGTATTTTGCCACTCTATTTGTTCATGCCCCGCGGTCACCTTTCGTTGCTGGCGTTTTTCCTTTTAGCTCGATTCAAACCACACTTTGAACCTCCTCACTAATGTTCTATGATGTACTAAATCTTGTCGGAAGAGAAATCGTAAAAACAATCTGAACTTTCACTGGTCTCCACTCGATTCTCCACCATTATTATCGCTGTGAGCTGAGGTGATCACCGGCGGGTGTGGAGTATTATAACAATAAACTTTGTTCTGATTGGGAATTCTTAGGAGTTCGCGGGAATCTGTGAGCCCCGCGGTGTTCTAAAAATAAAAATGAAACGGGCCAGTGCTGACTCCCAGGAATTCAGTATGGGAGCATGGAGGGGGGCTGCGTCCGGCCGGGGGGGGGGAGGGGGGGAGCGGCCGGGCGGGCGCGCCGGGGGGGAATGGGGGCGGGGGCGCAGGTTGAGGGTCCCGGGGGGGGCCGCGCGCACGGGCCGCCGGGGGGGGGGGGGGAGGTGGGGGGGGGGGGGGAGAATAAGAAGGGTTCGGCCTGCCGCGGGGGGGGGGGGAGGCGTCGGCGCTGGGGCCCGGGCCGTCCGGGGGATCGGGAGGGGTGGGAAAGCGACGGGGGGGAAGGGGGCGCAGGAACGGTCCGGCGCCGGGGAAGGGGAGGAGGGGGGGGGAAGGATGGGGGCGCGGGGAGGGAGGGGTGAAGGGGTGGGCGCTCACGGGGAGGCGCCCGCCCGGCCGGGGAAGAGGGGGCGCCCGAACAGGCCCGTGGCGCCCCGGGGAGGGGGGGGGGGAAGGGGCGCCTAGAAGGGGGAGGGGGAAGGGCGGGGCGGGGGAAGTACGCGCCGGGGGGGGGGGGAAAGAGAGGAAGGGGGGACGCAGTTCCTCCTCCACGCGGCCCCTCCGGGGGAGGGGCCGCTGGGGGAACCGCCGGGCCGCGGGGCGTGCGCCGGGGGGCCGGGGGAAACGGGGAGGGGTAACCCGCCGGGGGGGGACGCAGGGGACGCAGGGGAAGGGGGGACGTGCCGGAGGCAGGGGAAGCAGGGGACGCAGGTGACGCAGGGGACGCAGGGGGACGCAGGGGACGCAGGGGACGCAGGGGAGGCATTTGAGGCAGGGGACGCAGGTGACGCAGGTGACGCAGGGTGACCCCGGGGACGCAGGGGACGCAAGGGGGACGCAGGGGGGGGACTCAGTGGGACGCAAGGGGACGCAGGGGGACGCATGGGGACGCAGGGGACGCAGGGGAACGCAGGGGCACCGCCGGGGGACGACAGCGGGGCAGCAGGGGACGCAGGGGAGACGGGGGATGCAGGGGACGCAGGGTGACGCCAGGGGACGCAGGGGATCGCAAGGGGGGACGCCAGGGGACGGCAGGGTGACGCATGGGGGACGCATGGGACGCAGAGTGGGACGCAGGGGACGCAGGGGGACGCAGGGGACGCAGGGGACGCAGGGGGACGCAGAGGGGAGGCTAGGGGACGCCAGTGGGACGCCAGGGGACGCAGGGGGACGCAGGGGACGCAGTGGGTGACGGCAGTGGGGGTGTTACGCATTTGGACTCAGGTGTGACATGGGTGACTCAGTGGACGCATGTTACGCATGTGCACGCATGGTTTGGACGC
Organism: Desmophyllum pertusum; assembly: GCA_029204205.1. Lineage (NCBI taxonomy): Eukaryota > Metazoa > Cnidaria > Anthozoa > Scleractinia > Caryophylliidae > Desmophyllum > Desmophyllum pertusum. The sequence goes on from MU826381.1 coordinate 788,209, forward strand.
TGCAGGGGTGGTGGGGACGCATGGGACTCGGACGCAGGGGACCATTGTACGCATTTTGACGCAGGGTATCATTGGAGCAATGGGTACTCATTGTACGCCATTGTGACGCATGTTAAGTCATGTTAAGCAATGTTGGACGCGGGGGTGTACGCAGGTGATCAGGTGGGTACGCAGCGCCTCCCATCGCTCGCTGGTTTACGCATTGGACGCATGTGGAGCAGTTGGACGCAGGGTACTCAGGTGACGGCATTCTGGGTTGTGAATGCAGTTTATCGCAGTGGGAAGCAGAGGTTGACGCAGGGTTACGCAGGGTACATGAGTCATTTTTGACGCCAGTTTGACCTCATGGGACGCATGGGGGAAGCATTAGGGGCCTCAGTTGGAAGTCATGGTTGTACGGCATTGACGACATGGTATTGACCTGCAGGTTTGACCGCAGGTGTACCCCCAGTGAGGCCCCCCCCAGGGGGCTGCAGGGACGGAGTGGTTGTTACGGCATTGTGACGCATGTTTTTAGTAGGGGACGCAGGGACGCGGGGACGCAGTGTACGCATGTTGACGCCAGTGTTACGCAGTGGACGCAGGTGGACGCATTGTTATGCATGTAGTGTGACGCTAGGGTAGCAGGGACGTGCATTGGGATCGCAGGTTACTCCTTGGACGCCAGTTGGGATGCATGTTGACGCAGTGTGAACTGCATTGGGACGCATGGTACGCAGGGGACGCATGGTGAATCAGGGGACTCAGTTTGGTACGCATTTAAGGCAGTTTACTGTCAAGGGTGACGCATGGAATCATTGTAGGGACTCATTTGACGCAGTTGTTACTCATTGGTGACTGCATGTTGACTCAATTTTACTTCATTTTTTGTGACGCATTTTACCATTTTACCTCATTTTAACTCATGTTTTACTCATTTTACTCATTTTACTCATTGTACTCATTTTACTCATTACCATTAAGATACAATTTCTGCTCTACAATAGATTTCTTGAAATAATGATTAGATTGTTAAATGTTTATGGAAAACCAGGAGTAGTATCAGTAGTTATCTTAGACAAAGAATGAAGAATGATCATCTGGCTGAGTGTAGTCCGGAAAGCGGCTGTTGTGGTTGACTGACCTTTCGACAACCGAGCGGAAGTCTAGTCATCTCAGAGTCAAGTATCTCTTCTTACTATTTTTTTATTCACTCCAAAAAAATGTTACGTCTCTCACTCTGAAAGAAAGTCCAATTTGCATACGGAGATAGAAGCGTGACTGATAAGGTAAGGATGCAAAATCCCACGATCCGAACAAAAATATAATAAAGCAAAATCGAAAATCCAGGTTCTAAAAATCGGCAACAATCCGTAATCCAATGCATCTGCCAGGATCCGCCAAATCCGTGGAAGGATTCTTATCAATTGGAATCCTGCTCATACGAAAACGAATTTTTTTTGGCCAAATCCACCGATCCACCAAACCTATCACCCCCCTCCTAAAATCTTTTAACATTTGATTACAACACTGCGTTCTGTCGAATAACTAAGGGTAGGCCTGAATTGCAGACGTATGAATACACGTCAATGACGTCATGTGATCTGGTGCTCACCTAAGCAATCAGGGATCTGGGAATAGGTGTGTCACCAGGTGTTCACGTGAGCCAAAAACCAACCATAAACTGAAGACTGGTGCGTGTCAGAAAGCAGACTGCGGTTATAGGCAAAATAAATTTCTCGTTGTATCGTTAAGACTATGGCACCACGTTTTACGGTCCCCGTCTGACCGCGTGCAACGAAAAACAAGGTTCAGGTTGTCAAAGGTTAGACAGGTTGGGTAAACTCATCGACTTTTCAGACGGCCACGTAGAAGAAACAACTATGTTTTTTTTTTTTTGCTCAAACTATTGGTGTGTAGTCTGTACGGTGTATCATCGGCTTTACTCGTGACTTATAAAACCAACGCTTTCCCCCTGGGAGTACTGCTTTTTTTATTGGTATATTTTTTATTGTGTAAGGCTGTAAGGTTGCAAAAAAACCGTGATGCGGAATAAACAGATCGAGCTTTAGTTTCCATGTGTTTTGTACAGACAGATGTGACCATTGGATTTAATGTAGATTTAAAACATATAT
>MU826381.1:790822-806673 GCA_029204205.1 Desmophyllum pertusum
CCGTGAACGCTTTGGCTTTATTTTGTCTTTATTTTGACTTTATTTTGACTTATTTGTACTTATTTCAGAACTAGCCAATCACAGCCCGGATTCGAAGCAACGGCCAAGACATTTTTTCTACCTTTTCCGCGTTTACTTTTTGCTTGGGGCGAACCAAGCTTTAAAATGTAGTTTGGGCAGAAAATGTCCTGAACTCAGTGAACTGTCACGGAAGGTGTGCCGAGGTCATACGATTTGCAGCGATTTACATGCTACCGTACCATATTCGGATATTTTTCGGCTGGAATCGGTCGTAGGCACATCGAATGACAAGCAAAGTTTATTCTGTAGCAGGGCCACAGGTAGCAGTAACTATAGCAGAGAGCCAGATTGTGTTATTAGATATCTTTATGCTGTGGTGTCTTGCGTTATAATTATTCGTGTACGAACTCATCGAATGTTTACATTGTAAGTGTGTTTGTTTCATTCTTTCCGGAAATATAATTTATTGCATGCGAAGTTCAGAAAACGCAAACATTTTGAAAACAACAAAATAATCGATGTTAATCATTACTGAGGCGAAAATAGCTTTGACTGGCTAAAACGCTGAATAAAACTTTGTGGGATTTGATATTTAGCTCGGAGAGGCGTCACGGGGTCTGGTTCAGTCTGGTTTCAGCCGAAAATTCATTTTCTCCATAGTTCACTTTCATCTCGCTTACAAATGCAAACGTTTGAGTTTCATGAATAGCTTAACAATTCCTTTTATTTTAAAAAAGGGTTCAATTTGTGCTAGTTAAAAAACACTTTTAATTAAACGGATCACGGTTGCGGGCTAAAATTTTATTTATCGCCAGTTCCACTCCACTGAACATCATCCTGTTTTTGCATCACAACGCTTATGCAATCCACTCAATTTGCCCGAGCTTAAAGTCATTCTGGCTCTTGTTTATATCATAAAAACGCGGAAAAAAGGTAGAAAAAATGTCTTGGCCTTTACTTCGAATCCGGGCTGTGATTGGCTAGTTCTGAAATAAGTACAAAATAAGTCAAAATAAAGACAAAATAAAGACAAAATAAAGCCAAAGCGTTCACGGTTTCGAGTGTCCGCGCTGTAATAATTTGTAAAGAAAATGTAAAACTTATAATTTTTTTATAATGTAAAATAGTTTTTATTGTCATTTGTAATTATTTTATTTTTGTATATATTCAGTAATTAGGACTATTCAGTTTTTTATTTATTTGTAAATTATTTATTATCACTTCTGGCTACTATTTTATATTGTAATAATTAGATTTTATGTTATGCAGGGCCCCTATGAATACCAGCTTAGTTGCTGAATGGGCCACCCTGAAATGAAATTATGTTTAATTAATACCGTTACAGATTTTGTCCTGATTTACATAAACTTTTCCTTATTTACTTGCCTAAAATGATTTGTATAGCCAAGATAGTCGATAAACATGCATGAACATTTAGATACATTCGCGTCATAAGCTCGATACAATATTCACGTCAGGATTTACAATGGCTGGCCTTAATCGGCTGGCCATTGTAAATGCCCCGTACAGATCTGCCGCTCATATTGTATCTATCATGAAACTCTTTGAGTTCTTCAACGAAGATTTGCCAAAAATAGCTCTGACTTGTTCTGTTGAATAGACAGGCAATGAAAACCATGTCCTGATGTACCACAAAATTCTCAGAACTATAGATGTGAGAAGTGTATGACAATCAGTTAGGAGAATTCATCTTTTGATCTTGTTATTATCTTCAAAGGTCCTTGCGCAGGGAAGACAACAGTCCAAGCGATGATGTCAACTTTCTTTGAAAATCTTGGTTGGAAGGTAAATAATCTCTCAGAGCATTAAAAATATAGCAGAACTCTGTGCCATTTAATTGTGCAATATTTAGTAATATTTTGCAAATTATAGGAAAAACACAGAGGTGAAAACCACTAACGATGGGGTGAGAACCGGAAGTAAAAGTTGCGAAAAATTTCACTAAATTTTGACAAGTCCAGCAATAGGAAAATTGTCACTAAATTTCGACAGGTCCGGCAGCAGGAAAATTTTCACTAAATTTTGACAGGTCTGGCATTAGGAAAATTTTCACTAAATTTCGACAGATCCGGCATCACCAAAATTTTCACTAAATTTCAACAGGTCCAGCATCACAAAAATTTTCACTAAATTTCAACAGGTCTGGCATCACAAAAAATTTTCACTAAATTTTGGCAGGTTCACTAAATTATGGCAGGTACTGCATCAGGAAAATTTTCACTAAATTTTGACAGGTCCGGCATCATGAAAATTTTCACTAAATTTCGACAGGTCCGGCATCACGATAATTTTCACCAAACTTCGACAGGTCCGGCATCACCAAAATTTTCCCTAAATTTCGACAGATCTGGCATCACAAAAAATTTTCACTAAATTTTGACAGGTCCAGCATCACAAAAATTTTCACTAAATTTCAACAGGTCCGGCATCACAAAAAATTTTCACTAAATTTTGGCAGGTTCACTAAATTATGGCAGGTAGTGCATCAGGAAAATTTTCACTAAATTTTGACAGGTCCGGCATCACAAAAATTTTCACTAAATTTCAACAGGTCCGGCATCACAAAAAATTTTCACTAAATTTTGGCAGGTTCACTAAATTATGGCAGGTAGTGCATCAGGAAAATTTTCACTAAATTTTGACAGGTCCGGCATCACAAAAATTGTCACTAAATTTCGACAGGTCCGGCATCACAAAAATGTTCACTAAATTTCGACAGGTCCGGCATCACAAAAATGTTCACTAAATTTTCGACAGGTCCGGCATCAGAAAAATTTTCACTAAATTTTCGACAGGTCCGGCATCACAAAAAATTTTCACTAAATTTTGGCAGGCTCACTAAATTATGGCAGGTAGTGCATCAGGAAAATTTTCACTAAATTTTGACAGGTCCGGCATCACAAAAATTGTCACTAAATTTCGACAGGTCCGGCATCACAAAAATGTTCACTAAATTTCGACAGGTCCGGCATCACAAAAATGTTCACTAAATTTTCGACAGGTCCGGCATCAGAAAAATTGTCACTAATTTTCGACAGGTCCGGCATCACAAAAAATTTTCACTAAATTTTGGCAGGCTCACTAAATTATGGCAGGTAGTGCATCAGGAAAATTTTCACTAAATTTTGACAGGTCCGGCATCACAAAAATTGTCACTAAATTTCGACAGGTCCGGCATCACAAAAATGTTCACTAAATTTCGACAGGTCCGGCATCACAAAAATGTTCACTAAATTTCGACAGGTCCGGCATCACAAAAATGTTCACTAAATTTTCGAACAGGTCCGGCATCAGAAAAATTGTCACTAAATTTTCAACAGGTCCGGCATCGCCAAAATGTTCGCTAAATTTTGACAGGTCCGGCATCGCCAAAATTTTCGCTAAATTTTGACAGGTCCGGCATCAGGAAAATTTTCACTAAATTTTGACAGGCCCCGCATCACAAAAAATTGTCACTAAGGGGGTGATTACATGGCGAATTTCAGCCCGGGCTGAAATTCCAGCCCGGTTAGGGGGCTGAGATTTCAGCCCGACTTCCGAAACAAATCCTCTTGAAATGAAGTTAGCGATTACATGGTCAAGGTTACAGCCCGGGCTGAAATTCATCCCGGGCTGATAATTCCAGCCCCGTTTGAGAAACCGGGCTGGAATTTTCAGCCCGGCCAAACGGGCTGAAAAAAACCATGTAATCGGAATGGAATTTTCTGCCCGGGCTGAAAAGTGAACTTGGGCATGCGTAGTGATTGTGTTTTGGCTAAATTGTAGAATGCCCGGCAACGTATTTGCATGTCATTGAATAAGAATGGTCCTTTTGTTTTTATATACACGTGCAGCGCGTATGTAAATAAGTTGCCGGGTATTGTAAAATCGCTCCTGTGTTTTTAAACAAGATGGAAAAAAGGTTCCAGTGGAACAAGGGAGATAAAATCGAAAATCTTATTCGATGTGTCGCGAATTTCAAATCGAAAATGGAATATATCAACAGCTTCGTTCTTCAAACGTTCAGCCGATATGTAAATAAGTTGCCGGTTATTCAAATCGCCCCTTATTCTCTGATGACTCTTCCCGCGCAATTTCAAATTTGGCGCCCGGGCTGGAATTTCAGCCCGAGCTGAAACTGTCATGTAATCGCAACAAAATTCCAGCCCCCTAACCGGGCTGAAATTTCAGCCCGGGCTGAAAATTCGCCATGTAATCAGGCCCTAAATTTGGCAGATACAGCATCACAAATATATTTTCACTAAATTTCGGCAGGTCCAGCATCACGAAAATTTATCACTAAATTTCAGCAGGTCTGGCATCACAAAAAGTTTCACTAAATTTCAACAGGTCCGGCATCACAACAATTACGTCAATAGACTATCACTAGTACAGACTTCATGCATGACAGCTCCAAAATAGTTCACCTTTTTACGGGATCAGGGAAATCAATTTTTATTTGAAATTTGTTTTTATTTTACAGGTTTACAGAGTGCCTGAAGCCGCCACAGTATTACTGAGGTAATGTTCAGATTAATTAAATATTTGACAACTACATTAAGTTATACACAACTTTAAGGTCACTGTTATAAGATATGCTGTATGTATAATTTTATCTCAACAGCGGTGGTGTGAAGTTCGCAGATCTTGATGACCAGGAAGGTGTGAAGTAATCTTTAAACCCTGTAATTAATTCTCAAGATTGATCAACTTGAAAAGTCCTCCTTTCATAATCAAATAACTCTTTCCCGGTGTATTTTTTATTTCCAGTTTACACATTTCAGGAAAATCTCATAAGGACGTTGTTGCAGTTAGAGCAGACATTTTTTGACTTAGCGGCAACATGTCAAAGGAACACATTAGTGATAAGCGACAGAGGGGCAATGGATCCGTCAACATGTAAGTCAAATTAGTAGACACAATAATCACGCACGAGTTTGGGGCATAAAACAATTTATTGAAAACTACAGGCAGTAAAAATAGAATCCAGGGAGGGTAAGGAAGTTAAAACTATAGCGAGGAGAGACCACTGCAAATGGACCTTTGAGACAACGAGAAAAAACCTGTCGCGAGTGTGAAAAGACAGGAACCATGTGGGGGGTGTGTCCCTAATTAAATGTCCTGAGGTTGTACAGCTGTAAGTCTGTTTACAAGGCTAGTGGCTTATCACAGGCCGGTGCTTACTGTACTGCACAATCTGCGCTTGATGTTTGTCTTACTATTAGTCTGTAATAAGACAAAAAATATGTAATTTTCATCTGATTTTCTTTTCAATTTTTTAGACATGAGTACAGCTCAGTGGGAGGAACTTCTTAATAATAACAAATGGAACAATGTGTCATTACGAGATGCACGTTATGACCAAGTGATTCATCTGGTAAGTTACGACATGGAGGAAGTTACAATGCATAGTCAAAAGTTATAGTATGGTTTAATTTGAGGGCAGCTACTCCAAAAAATATTGAAATTGAGATGCTCAAAAAAATGCAAAAAAACTCTGTCATGCTTCTGTCATGAGCCTCCTTGAAATTTCCAATGATCTTCCTTGGGGTAGGTATGGATATTTTCTGGAACTGCACATTCAATACTGATGATGTGGCTCTTCAGAGATCTCTGTATTGTCTTTGATTTGTTGCTGCTTGGTTTTGAATTTCCATGTGTGAGTTAGAACTAATCCAAGAGACTACACAGATCTCTGTTGAGCTACATCATCGGTATAAAATTATTCGGATTGAATTTCAGACGTCTCTTGAGTGCGAGAAGATCTAGAAATGAGCATAAAGAGAGACACACAGCAGTACCTATATAGCTATGCAAAATAGACTGATATGTTTTAACAAAATTATGTGATACTGCAGGTATCAGCTGCGCAAGGAGCAGAAGATTTTACACAACAGCGAACAACCAGGCACGGAAGGAACCAATAGAACTGGCCAGAGAATTGGACAGAAAGACACAACAGGTCAGATTCATGCCTATTTTAATCATAATTCAATAAATCGTTACACATGTAAAAGTGATTTTAATTATTGAATTAGGAATTGAACTTGTAGATTTGATAAGCATTATTTAATTCACTTCCCACCATCTGCAGAAAATAATTGTAAAATGGAAACTTGCTAATTGAATGATATAAAACAATATTTATTGCACACAGTTATCGCGAAATATCGTGATTTGTCATTGTGTGGCAGATCAATATTATTTGCTCATCCTCATCCAATTATTATTGCTTTTGTCCTTGGCAGGCATGGGTAGGTCACCCATATGTGGATGTGATTGACAACTGCACAAACTTTAACAACAAAGTGCGACGTGCCATTGATGTAAGAACGTAAAATTAAAGTCGTGTTACTTTTAGTAACAGAATGAATATAATTTTCAATTGATTATTTTTTTATTGATCATTTTACGGGAGTAGTGAAGCTGACCATAATTCTAACAATGTCTCTTATTTTTATTTACTTTTTCAGGCTGTTTGTAACAAAATTGGTATTTATACTGGAGATCGGCTGTCACCAGAGAGCATCAAGCGCAAGTTCCTGATTTCAGCTCTTCCAGATGTCAAGGTAATATTTTCTTACTCAATTGTACCCCTAAATGATAAACAGCACTGATAAGTGGAAAGTCAGTGCAAGTCAGTGACTTACTCTTTGATTACTTTTTTCAAACTTTGTAGACGTTTCCTGTTTTTCAAGACTTTGATGTGGTTCATGATTATCTCTCATCTTCAAACCCCAAGAAACAAGCACGTCTGCGAAGAAGAGGACAAAATGGCAAGTTTGGTTTATTCACGATAAATTAGTCTGACTTGATGGTTACTGTATTAGACTCCAGACCCAGTAGGGCAAAAGATAGGTTAAGTGGGCAAAAGATAGGTTAAGTCTTCACGAGCCTAGTGGCCCACAACTGCCGGAACTTATCCCGGTTTCTGTACCATGAAGCGACTAGGAGTATTGCTACTCCCCTGGATGGGAACTAGACGTCATATCGCAGGTTACCCCCGGCATTTTTTCGCCAGTACCCATTCATATGTACTCTTGGGTGGAGAGAAGCACTGTGAGAGTTAAATGTATTGCCAAAGAACACAACACGGACCCCAGCCACTGCTCGAACCCGGGCCACTAGATCTGGAGTCCATTGCGCTTAACCATTAGGCCACCTCATCTCTTACAGATCCAGTAGTGTGGGGTTCGTCAAATACTGTCTACAGTACTTTACTTAATAGCAGCCTGTTGGTTTGTATGTAAAATGTCAAGTACATAACAGAACTATCTCCACTGTTTTCAGGTCAATATACCTACATGCATACTTTACGAGAAGAAACCAAGGTCAATGGCCAAGTTGTGGAAGTCAGAACTAATTTATTGACAAGAGATTATGAGGTATATATTAATTAGTGTACATCATGGGTATACTTATAATTATTATAATTATTATAATTTATATTTAGGGCATATTTAGACAGTATGATTTTTGCTTACGACTATCACATTTATTTTATTTTTGTTAGCACTGCACACATATAAAATTTTTATATCTTTAATTTGCACTGGACCCTGATACTTGCAGATGAAGATCTGACATGCTTACAACACAAATTGTTTCTAGTCTAAATTAATCCTACAGGATGCTACTGTCGCGTCAAGCCAAGGCTGTGCATGTCAATGTCAATGAGACCCTAGTCATGTCACATGCGACAGTCTAAATCCTACCATTTAAATCAGCCCTTATACATGTTTGTTTCACTTATTATTAAAGCATGGGTTGACTTTCTCTGTAGATATTGTGCTCCCAACTTGATCACACCCGACATTCTGTATACAAGACCAGGCGATGCTTCTTGTGGAAAAACCAGTACTATCAGCTGGATATCTATAATGAACCATGTCACCCACGGTATGTTGCTTTCATTAGACTGAGCAATCTTCTCTTCTCCACAACAAATGTTAATGAAGTTAAATATAGTTCAATGTTCTCCAACAAATCATATCTAGTGTATTTGCATGTATTCCTAAAAATAGGTCTAAAGTCCCGAAAAAGTAGCTTGGCTTATAGTCGAATAAATACCGTATGATACCGGATAGTTTATGTAGCAACTTTGCACGCATTGCAGATCTATAGGAGTAGATTTAGCATCTTCGCACACATTGCGGACCTATAATACTAGATAATTTTGTATGCATTGCGCACCTATGATACTAGATAGTTTATCAAGTGACTTTGCACGCATTGCGGGCCTATGATAAACTCACTTGATAATATATCTAGTATCATAGGCCCGCAATGCGTGCAAAGTTACTTGATAAACTATCTAGCATCATAGGCCCGCAATGCGTGCAAAGTCACTTGATAATCTATCTAGTATCATAGGCCCGAAATGCATGCAAAGTCACTTGATAATCTATCTAGTATCAAGTGACTTTGAAACGCATTGCGGACCTATGATACTAGATTGTTTATAAAGCGACTTTGCACACATTGCAGGCCTATGATACTAGATTGTTTATAAAGTGACTTTGCACACATTGCAGGCCTATGATACTAGATTGTTTATAAAGTGACTTTGCACACATTGCGGACCTATGATACTAGATTGTTTATAAAGTGACTTTACACACATTGCGGACCTATGATACTAGATTGTTTATAAAGTGACTTTGCACACATTGCAGGCCTATGATACTAGATTGTTTATAAAGCGACTTTACACACATTGCGGACCTATGATACTAGATTGTTTATAAAGTGACTTTGCACACATTGCAGGCCTATGATACTAGATTGTTTATAAAGCGACTTTACACACATTGCGGACCTATGATACTAGATTGTTTATAAAGTGACTTTGCACACATTGCAGGCCTATGATACTAGATTGTTTATAAAGTGACTTTACACACATTGCGGACCTATGATACTAGATTGTTTTATAAAGCGACTTTACACACATTGCGGACCTATGATACTAGATTGTTTATAAAGTGACTTTGCACACATTGCAGGCCTATGATACTAGATAGATTATCAAGTGACTTTGCACGCATTGCGGACCTATGATACTAGATTGTTTATAAAGTGACTTTGCAGCACATTGCAGGCCTATGATACTAGATTGTTTATAAAGTGACTTTACACACATTGCGGACCTAGGATACTAGATTGTTTATAAAGCGACTTTGCACACATTGCAGGCCTATGATACTAGATTGTTTATAAAGTGACTTTACACACATTGCGGACCTATGATACTAGATTGTTTATAAAGTGACTTTGCACACATTGCAGGCCTATGATACTAGATTGTTTATAAAGTGACTTTACACACATTGGCGGACCTATGATACTAGATTGTTTATAAAGCGACTTTGCACACATTGCAGGCCTATGATACTAGATTGTTTATAAAGTGACTTTGCACACATTGCAGGCCTATGATACTAGATTGTTTATAAAGTGACTTTGCACACATTGCAGGCCTATGATACTAGATTGTTTATAAAGTGACTTTGCACACATTGCGGACCTATGATACTAGATTGTTTATAAAGCGACTTTACACACATTGCGGACCTATGATACTAGATTGTTTATAAAGTGACTTGCACACATTGCAGGCCTATGATACTAGATTGTTTATAAGTGACTTTACACACATTGCAGGCCTATGATACTAGATAGATTATCAGTGACTTTGCACACATTGCAGGCCTATGATACTAGATTGTTTATAAAGTGACTTTACACACATTGCAGGCCTATGATACTTGATTGTTTATAAAGCGACTTTGCACACATTGCAGGCCTATGATACTAGATTGTTTATAAAGCGACTTTGCACACATTGCAGGCCTATGATACTAGATTGTTTATAAAGTGACTTTGCACACATTGCAGGCCTATGATACTAGATTGTTTATAAAGCGACTTTACACACATTGCAGGCCTATGATACTAGATTGTTTATAAAGTGACTTTGCACACATTGCAGGCCTATGATACTAGATTGTTTATAAAGTGACTTTGCACACATTGCAGGCCTATGATACTAGATTGTTTATAAAGCGACTTTGCACACATTGCAGGCCTATGATACTAGATTGTTTATAAAGTGACTTTGCACACATTGCAGGCCTATGATACTAGATTGTTTATAAAGTGACTTTGCACACATTGCAGGCCTATGATACTAGATTGTTTATAAAGCGACTTTACACACATTGCAGGCCTATGATACTAGATTGTTTATAAAGTGACTTTGCACACATTGCAGGCCTATGATACTAGATTGTTTATAAAGTGACTTTACACACATTGCAGGCCTATGATACTAGATTGTTTATAAAGCGACTTTGCACACATTGCAGGCCTATGATACTAGATTGTTTATAAAGCGACTTTACACACATTGCAGGGCCTATGATACTAGATTGTTTATAAAGTGACTTTGCACACATTGCAGGCCTATGATACTAGATTGTTTATAAAGTGACTTTGCACACATTGCAGGCCTATGATACTAGATTGTTTATAAAGCGACTTTACACACATTGCAAGCCTATGATACTAGATTGTTTATAAAGTGACTTTGCACACATTGCAGGCCTATGATACTAGATTGTTTATAAAGTGACTTTGCACACATTGCAGGCCTATGATACTAGATTGTTTATAAAGCGACTTTGCAACACATTGCAGGCCTATGATACTAGTATTGTTTATAAAGTGACTTTGCACACATTGCAGGCCTATGATACTAGATTGTTTATAAAGTGACTTTGCACACATTGCAGGCCTATTGATACTAGATTGTTTATAAAGCGACTTTGCACACATTGCAGGCCTATGATACTCGATTGTTTATAAAGTGACTTTACACGCTTTGTGGGCCTATTATACTTAGATAATTTATTAAGCGACTTTGGATGCGTTGCGGACCTATATATGATACTAGATTAGATTGTGTTGTAGAGTAGACCAAACTAATTCTCTAGTTTCGGTTTGTGGCCCAGAATATTTCTATTTTTTTTTAAATTAGGGTTGTACTAATGATTTTCCTATGTGTCACTAGGTGTAAAGGGCTCCTAATCCTTGAAACCTACACCACAAAATTTGGAGATGACATGGAGCGACCAGATTTCCTGGATATTGCAAAAGAAGTCACAGGAGATCCATTTTACTCCATGTTTTCATTATCTCTTAAAAAATAATGGGTGTCTATGCACAAGTAATTTATTGTAAATTTGATGGCAAAATAACCTGATGTGTGCTTACATGTATACTTATATACTCACCTTTATTAATGATTATAAAAAGCAATGTGTGAACATGGTGTTAGTTTAAAAAAAGAACAACCGTAAAATCCTGCTTATATGCCCCAACCCCCACTGCAGCAAAAGCAATCTGGACAGTGCCAAATTAAAATACCCACCGCTGGTAGTTTTCTATGAATTCATTTTCAGAAGCTATCTAGTTAACCATCCTTGAATCATGCATTGAAGTAAAGCCCTCAGTAGTTTTATAGAAATACCCTGGCTTATGAAGCTGTTTAGCCTGAGGCTTATAGGTCTTATAGGAAGGATTTTACTGTGCTACCCACTACTTGTATTGTGAAATGTCATATTAATCATGTTTATTATGGTTATAAGTCATGGTCTTACTTCCTTGTTTTAAACTTGATACAATAGAGTACAGTAGAAGTTTCCCTGCTAACTCAAACTCCCTAAGGGAAACAAAAAATAGTTAGATAGTTCGAGTTAGGCGATAGTAAGTGACTGAAAAACAAGGGCAAGGGGAATGGGTGCGAGTTCGAGATAGCGGGGAGTTTGAGTTAACCGAGTTTGAGTTAGCTGGGTTCTACTGTAATTACATAAATTTTGACAAAATCTTATTTTTAAACACTGGTAATTTATTAGTAAAACCTTTTATGTGTTATTGTTTTAATAACTTTTTACATTTTCACTTTGATATCTTTAAACTTTGACAATAATATTACAAGGTGTAAAATTCAACAATGTATGGCTAGCCTACACTGGATGTAAAAATATTATTATGAACTCTTACTGAAACAAAACAGCTAAGTTAAACATATTTTCTGCAAAATAATATTCTCTCACAAAAGTATCCATGTAAAAATAGTTTGTATTTGTGAAGAAAAATAATATTTGCAACAGTGATTTGCATAGTGGTCTTGGAGAGAAAGAAAATAAACTGTGAATTATTTACTTGCAGTCAAAATGTCCACAAAAGAGATGGTCTGGACACTTTTCTAAATTAATTTATTGTCTGTCCCAAATCAATCAATAAATTATTAGACTAATTTAATTTCAAGTAATATGTAACATGTACATATTTATTAATGTTCTCAATCTTATTGAGTAGATGTATGTTTAATACATACTCATCAGTTTTTAATAGTTCAGTTTATAGATGGAAGTGGTTCGGAAGTCCGGCAAATTTCAAAGGGACCAACAATAGGGTGGCGAATGGTAAATTCCAGACTTTGCAAGACGGTTTTCTCTGCGAGCCTGAGACTTTTTAGATTGCAAGACCGAGATTGAGACTCCAAGATGGCTAGCAAAAAAATCAAGACTGCGAGATGTACAGAGCCGCTCAAAAAAAAAATTTTGTGAGACCCATATTTTTTGGAAAGACCATTTGCCACCCCTAACAATGGTGCCATGCATTATTTATTATTGATGTTAGAAACAGCTGTGATGGTGCACAATTTAAAACTCTGTGTTTGAAAGCAAAACTCAACATATAACAAAGAAATATGACAGCCTTCTGAAACCATTTCTAAAACTATGGTTAGTTGTAGTGCATGTGAATGATAAGAGTTTTTATAGATTTCATGCTAGAAAATGTTTTACAGCTTGAAATATGTGTACAATGATCTTAATAAGTTATTAATTAAAAACAGTGTGTTTTTTCTGGGGGGAGGTTCTCTGTACAATTTTAAGCTTGTTGAAAAAATAAAGAAGAGATGCAATAATTATGAAATACTTGAGCCTATCAGTCAGAAAACAATGCCTATTCCTGCCCCAAGGATGCAAAAGCAATGTTTTGAATCCTACAATGCGCTCAATACACCATTATTATTTTTTGATCATTTGCCAAGAACTGCCTTGGATGCCAGAGGGTTTTTTTACTTTGCGCAAACCGTGAGCGGCAAAGCCGCGATGAGCCACTTGTTGCCACAACGTGGCACTCCATCGTTACTCGCTTTCGTGGCATCAATGTTCCTCTCTAAGTAAAAAAAAAAAACTCTGGCACCCAGGGTAGCAAAAAACAGACCCTGACTGGTAATGTTTCTACTTGTTATGAAGTATCATTATTTAATTATTGCTGAATGAAAATAAAATTGTTTTCCCTGTTTGGTGTCCACTTATGGAAGGTTAATGTAGTGTTTTGTATGTGGCTGGAACCCCAGAGCCACGCTTGGATTTGCCTTTGGCAAAAATTGGTCTATTTTTTCCTGTATTTGTTTTATTGCTATTTTCGCAAAGCTTTTCTGCCAAGACAAAAGTGTAAATTTGAGTTTCCTGACTATTCTTCTTGTGGTTTGATCATGTCAAAGTTAAATCATTTAGTGTTCATGATTTTTTCATTCGTACAGTATTGAGTAAAAACTGATTGGCATTCAAAGTACTGTCAGTTTCAAATGTTTCAAAACTGTCATTTCTTTCCAAGGGGGCTGTTTTATAAACAAGAAAAATCCAGCCTTTATTATATCAATGACAAACACAACTTTAATAAAAACAATTTATTTTAAACTTGAAAATTGACAAATTACACTGGTTTCATCTTTACAAGTTGCCAGTTTTCCACAGCAGCAACCTTCACAACCTGAAAAGGGGATTAAAAAAATTGAATAGATAAAGTGTTTTCAATCTATCTACCCAATAGATTTGTTGCCACTACATCAGGTATGCAATCTCTGGGCTTTATATTTTTAAGTCAAATGTGATAATTATACAGTCAACTCTCTCTTAACGGACACCTCTCTAAGACGGACACCTCCATAAGACGGACACCTGGTGTTGGTCCCTGCACGCCGTTTTTCAGTCATTTTACTGTATCTAAACTCCCTATAAGCCAGACACCTCTCTAAGACGGACAGTTGGTGCTGGTCCCGATGGTGTCTGTCTTAGAGAGAGTTGACTGTAGTACATTTTAGGATCAACTTCAGCTGTACCTTTTCATAGCTCTACTGTCCTGGAGCTGAAAAGACTCTTGTCCATGAACTTTCTCTTCACAAAACACATCCACCACTGAAAGAGATGGAGGATAGCACTTAATTCAGTACAATCAATTTTTATTACGTAAACAGGGTAATTCACTTACAATGGACTAGCTGTACAACACTTGGACTCCAGTTGCTTTATGCTGCAGAAGCTGTATATAAGCAACAGTACTACTGATCTAAGTCTAGAGCAACAAGCCCAAAAGTGTGACCACTTTTAATTAATTCACATTCTTTTGTGTGCATATACCAGCAATATCCAATCAGACGTCAAGGATAGCTATTGACGCTATTCTTCGGCTTCTGATTGGATAGTCTGTATGCACGAAAGAATGAATATGTGAATTAATTAAAAGTGGTCACACTTTTGGGCTTCTTGCTGTAAATGTATGATTTTGCCTTTTTTATCTTTATTGAAACATGTCCTCAAAGCATGTACAGTCCTTGATAACCCATAACAATTTTCTTACTCTCCCAAATGTCCACCAGTGTTATCATGATTATATACTATGTTTTAATTTACAAACTTGAAAACAGTACATACATGTAATATGTATGTAATAAATAAATAATAAATATCACTTTCACTGGATGCTGTATGAATAAAAAGTATCTCAAATGAGCAGCACCTACCTTGGACGGCTTATCTGTCTGTGGATCAAACACAGCTTCAATAAGTCTCTGGCCAAGTTCTTGTTCTCAACTGGGTCAGATATGCCCTTACAGGAGTCTGTTAAATCAAATCAAACCAAACAAACACATCAATATACACCAGCACCGCATACTGCATTGTACAACCCGTGCAAGCAAAATAATCACTGTGCAGCTGGCAGCTTTGTGCCTTTCAATAACACAAACTCAGCTCAATCCACGGGTGTGTTTTTCGCTGCCGTCAATCACCTTAGCGGACAGGAAACAGAAGTTCACTTCAACAAGTTCAAAAGGTCACATCCATGGGTGGTGATTGGAAGATGTCGTTTATTTTCAAATTTTTTTCAGGGTCCCTTGGTTGTCATTGTAATAAATATGATTGACAACAGTGAAAAACCATTAAATGCAAATCGTTAGTTGGGTTTTGAACTTCAGAACTCATGTGTTATTGAAAGACGCAGTAAATGCTAGCAAACAAATGGTAACATTGTTAAATTGTTTGACCTGCTTCTGACTTAGATGCTGGCTTGTGGTACATGGCATTCAGTGGAAACCCACTGGTCCCCTGGGATGCAAAAAATTGGTAATTGCTAACGTCGCCATGTCTTTTTTGGCATTCTCCCTTGATTGGCACTGAAACAAAACAAAATGTTTAGTAACGTGTAGAAGAAATCCCAGAATTTAAAAAAAATATTTCACTCCCCGAGTCAAACCTTGAGGCAATGACTGTGGTTCTAACTTTTGAGTCTGGATGAAACTCCAAGTGTGTGACCATTCAAATGAAAGCTATTGAGCAGTACTTTCATGTGGTACTGTTTATTATGCTGTACAAGGTGGTTCTAGCTTTTAAGTCTGTGGATGAAACCCTAGTGTGTGACCATTCAAATGAACGCTATTGAGCAGTACTTTCAAGTGGTGCTGTTTGGTTTGTCAC